>BQNB010045096.1:5485-44492 GCA_026074375.1 Tanacetum coccineum
AACTGTTATCATTCACACTTTATGTTTTATATTGTGGGACCTGCATTTTGTAAAAACTCTGATTATAATGAATGATAACTAAATTCTCCAAAAATGTATCTTTTAAGTCGTTTTCTATGATTATGATTGTTGTATCCATGAAGTAATACCCGAGATTAACTTCTGCTGCTATATGTAAAAATGGAGGTATTACAAAACACTTCATGCAATTTGGTTGTGCCTTTGAATATTACCCTTTTAATGATTGTTTACCTTATTTCATATGGCGATAAGGCTGAAGAGACAGTTGATGTTGTAGTCGATGTACCTTCTGGATGTAGGTCCAGTAAGAAGAAGAAGAACAAGTCCAAGAATATCGTTGGCGATGATTCCGGAGCTAGTGGGAGTCAGGATGGAGCTTGTAAGATTAAGTCACGCAGGGTGTGACTCCTAATTCTCAGGGTGGTGGGAGTGGCGTGTTGGCTTCCCCCGTTGAGAGTGATGTGCCTATAATTCCTGAAGGTCCCGAGGATCTTGCTCTTGTGTTCTAGACTAGCATGAAGGTTATTGATGCTTGTACTGTGGCGAGTTCTGCCAAGTCTTATCTAGAGTCCATTATGCTTCATGCTCATGTAACTTGGTTTCCTCAACGTCGCTTGGTTGACAATATTTCCACTTTTGATCGTAGTCTTGTTGATATCGCGCATGATTATGCCTATCTTAAGAGTAGGGTAGGACATGGCCATAGGGCTGCGTTGAATTGACCAAGGTGTAGAAAAAGCTTGTGAGTTTTCAAACTAAGAAGCTTTATTTGGAAGCCCATGTGAAGAGGCTTAAGGTGCAGCTAGGGGCATCTAGTATGCCTGCCAGGATAGAGCTCGAGGCCCAGGTAAGGAGTCTATAAGAGACTAATGATAGAGTGACTACTAAGAAGGACAAATCTTTCTAGACATTGAAAGCGAATGATGCTAAAGTTGTTCAACGACACAATGAAGAAGTAGCCGGCTTGAGAGGCCGTATTGCTGAGCTTGAGACTTAAGTCAAACATGTAAATGATGACCTTTCCATAACTGCTAAATTAAACTATGCTAATTATGCTCGAGTTGTCTTCTGTTAAGCCGGGAAACAATAGCTCATGGAGAACTGCCTCTTCTTGTCAATTGTTTGCTCTACTATGATGAGTTTTCACAGGCTTTTGTTCGCGTCTAGAAAAGGGTGATGTCCCTGGGTGCTCACAATCTGTCTGTTAAGATTCACGAGAAGTTCCCCGAGGTTTAAAGCAGAGCTGAAGCTGGATGGTACTGTTGCGGTGATGGTGGTCGAGGAAGCAGTTGCGTTGAGCACAAAGTCGTGGCCTTACTTGCTGGAGATCATAACAAAAAAGGATGAAGACATTGAAGGTCTTCTGGCTATTCGATTGATCCTAACTCTGCTGCACCTTCTACCTCGCAGGAGCCATGATTGACATGGTTAGCTTTGTAATGTTTTTACAAAACTTTTGAATTATTTGGCCGTTGTATTGGGCCTTTGTTTGGAACATTTGTTACTTTTGAACAATTTGTATATTTGCACTAGGTAATTTTGTAAGTGACCGTAGGATGTACTAGGTTTATGTTGGCTTTGGTTTTTGTTTGGTCAGGGTATTGTACATCCTGGACCTATTAAATAGTATCAACACTTTGGTTAATCTATTGTTTCCTCATTGTTTTGAGTTATGTTGGGCCCTTTGTTGGTCGCTTTCTAGTGAAATTGGTGTTGAACCAATTTACTATTTTTTCTTGATGAAGATGTTTTACTTCAATTTTGTTGATGAAACTATGATTTATTTTGTCTTTGTTTTGTCAGAATCATGGATCTGGGCTTTGTGTATTAGTCAGGCTGGTTTACCCTCATATTTTGATGTTGTACCAGGTACGCGATGGACTGGGTTTTGATTTTTGTACCAAGCGTTTGATGGCCTTGGTTTTGATTCGTCAGGATGGTTTATCCTTGATTTGTAATAAAACTAATTGTTTTGTTAGTTTATTGTTGTCACTAGGCATGTGATAACCTAGGTTTTCAGCCATGGTGTAGAACATGTAAGCTCTTAGTGAAATCAACGGCTAGATGGTTCATTGAAAGTGTTGTTATTCTTATGCTTAGTGATCAGTTAAACATGAAGAATGTATAACGATGACTTTTGTAGCCTAAATGTGTCTAGTTGATTTAAGTTTGTTTGGCTTAAATAGTGCTTCTATCAAAAGTCTAATTTGACTTTGATTTTTGATGACAAGTACTTATGTATTATAACCAGTAACTATTGTCTAGCTATCTTCCAACAACCCGCTCATGGTTGGTTGTGCGTATGTAATACTTTGAAACGAGGGTTATATATTTGTTAGGAATAAGAAAAGTGTTTATTATTAAATAGAATTGGTCATTGTAAAGTTTATAGTTTAGATAGTAATTATATTGTAATAAAGTCTATTTTGGTCAAACTTAAGTAATATTGACCAAGGTTTGACTAAAGTAGGAAAATAGATAGGACTAGTCAATAAGTATAAATACCCATTAGTAGGGGTATTTATACAAGGTCTTTACATTTGTAAACACACACTTCCTCAACCTCTTTTCTATTTTCTTTTCTTAATGAAAACTTTGAAAATGATGAAAAATACTCTCTAGCTCCTCTCTCTTATTATATTAACTTTCGTATGATACTATAATGCAAACATGACATATAACAAGTGGTATCTATCATCGTAAGAGATCTAGTTTGTGTTTTCGTGCATCAAATCGAGCTTAATTGTGTGGATTTTCGATCATAGAGCTTTCATAACTAAGAGAACATGTAACTTTCGTATAATTTGGGTATTAGATTTACTATTTGATGTGATTGTGATCCTAATACGTTATTAATAACTTTTAGAAACATCAAATTGTAGATTTAATAGCTAGTATAAGAAAATTATTCGTTTAGAGTTGATTTTGGTCAAAGATAATTGAATTTGATAGCTTTTGTAACAATGAAAACTAGTTTCGGTAACTGTTTTTGTGCTTAAACTGCTTTCATAACATAGATAATAGGTTTTGGAAACTGTTTTTAGTAATAAGATAATTTTCGTATCGTAGAATTAAGGTTTTGATAACTGTTTTTAGGCGGGACATGTGCTTTCGTATCATAGTTTGAGCTTTCGTATTGTAGTTTGAGCTTTCAGTAGCTGTCATATGTAAGTACAATAGCTTTCGGAAACCAGTTCTTAGCTTTTGGAAACCAGTCAATAGCTTTCATAAACCAGTAATTAGCTTTCGGAACATAGAACTTAGTAAATTTGAAAATATAACTTTAGGAATTATCACTTCAAACTGCATAAAATCAGATTTATAGGTTTCTTGATAGTTTCGTAGCAAAGAATTTACGAAAGTTGAGGTTTCTTAAGTTTTACGAAAGTAAAGGGAAATTTGGAATTTACAAAAGTAGAGGTTTTGTATATTGGAGCTTTCGGTAACCGTTTTGGTTTCATATTCTGTGGTTTCGTATCAAGAACTTGGTCTTGGTTTCGTATTCTGAAGATTTCATATCACATATTTCATATGGAAGATTTCGTAACACAATTTCATAACTGAGGGTTTCATATACCAAGATTTCGTAACAAAGGTTTCGTATTACAGACTTGACACGGTTTTATAACATTGAGGTTTCGTAAGACTTGGTTTCGTAAACAGAGGTTTCATAACACAGCTTTCCTAATTGAAGGTTTTGTAATTCCGTTTTCGACTTTGAAGGTTTCGTATCTTAGTTTCAGAGGTTTTCGAAACACAATCTTTGGGGTTTCGTAACACAGTTTTAGAGGTTTCAATTATGCTTACTTTCGGAAGAGCTTTCATATAAAGGCTTCTTGTTACTTAGACTTTGTGTACAAGTCAAGGTTTCGTATCTTCATGGGTTTATGTATTGTACTATGTAGTACAAGCTTCATTGTTAGGTGCCTTTTATCTCATGATTTGCAGACTTTATCTCTAGAACGATCCAAGTTTGCATTGTATTCATTGTTTGATTCACAACATGTCTTCTTTAAACCAACAAACTCTTGCTGAATCAGGAGCTGCTGATAGACCTCCAATCCTTGAGAAAGGGAATTATATACCATGGTAAAGTAAGTTTAGTAATTTCCTGGAAATAAAGTGTAAAGGACGGGGAGTAGATTGTACTTCAATTACAAAAGGACCTTATGTGAGGCCAATGATTACTGATCTAGATGATCCCAATAGTCAGATACCTAAACCAATGTCTAAAATGACTGAAGCTAATAAGAAACGATACACTACTGATGTTAAAATAATAAATTATAATCTTTAAGCTATACCAAATGACATCTATAATTAAGTCATATCTTGCAAGATGCTCAGAGAAAATGTGGTGAACGAATTAGAAAGGGTTATGTATGGTTGTGGAAAAAACAAACAATGTATACACTCACGAACTTAGAGGAAATTATTGACAAATTTGAATCAAAGGAAGGAGAATATTAAAATCATGTGTATGAAAGTTGTCAACACTTGTGAATTTATGGGATCTAATGATGTTTCATCCGTATAAAAGTATCCATCAACACCAAGATATCAAATTCTTTGCAACTTAGTGGAGGCAAATATTTACCACTTGACTCCGATGGAGCAAAATATGTTACACTGACCTCGTCAAAACAAAGATTTAGTGATGGTAGAGTACGATTCGTTATATATGCCTTACTGCATTCGAGCCAACATTCTAAGCATCTAAGGCAAAGAGAGCTGCAAAGAACCATGTTCCATTAGCACTAATTGCTAATTCAAATTCTTATTCGTCACAATCTCATGCAAGTCCTTCATACTCTCATTCACCACAACCATATTATGTCCACTCACCTTCATCCATAAGATTATACCGAAGAAGCTTATCAAAGGAGGTCACAAGAGGATGCTCATGAAGATAAGCTCTTAACAACAATGATGATATTAGCATCGCAGCAATCACTCAGAAATGTTTTCTACTCAACCAAAAATCGTCTTCGTATTCCTAAACTACAAGAATCAAGATGTGATACATGAAGGTCGAGTTAACCAAGCATGCTGGTACGGTAGGAATAAGATGAGGAAGAGGGGGGGGGAGAGGTGGTAGGTGAGGGAGGGGAGGGAAAGAGGAGAGAGAGAGGGGGAGTGGGGGGTTAGAGTGGTTCAAACAAGGATTGTAGGGAGACAAAACATGAATCAAGTAGCTAATGCAGAAAATGGTCAGGTTCAATAGATTGATGAAAGTAATCAGATTGTTTAGCGTGTTCCACGAACTGAGTCAAATCCGTGAAGAGAAAATGTACAATGTTATAACTGCAATGCGAGAGGCCATTATACTCGTGATTGACCAAAACCTAAAGTTCGTGATGCAAAGTATTTTAGGGAACAGATGCTGCTAGCAATGAAATATGAAGCTGGAGGCACCCTTAATGATGAAGAAAATGATTTCATGCTCGATAATGCTTATGGAGATGAAACATTAGAAGAGTTAATTGCTGCAGTATTCATGATGGCACGAATTAAACAAGCAGATGACAGTGCTGAGACTGAGCTAAACTATGATGCAGAGGCTGTCAGTGAGTTAAATGCTTCGTACATCGATCTCATAAGTGGCATGCTATCAAAAGATGTTCATGAACACATGAATCATGAGAAACTTAAAACTGTTATTAACATATCTGATGATGATCAAATTGATAGTAATGTCATATTTGATGATCCTTATATGGAAAATAATGGTTGATCAGTTAAACATGCTTCAAATGCTCATGATCAATCTTTTGATATTGAATCCTTGGTATACAATGTTCAAAGAGAAGCTGAAAATCAACAAAGACTTAATATTGAGCTTGAAAAGTAGAAAGAATTGCTACAAAAGGAGCTTGAGACGTGTAAGGAACGGGTTAACACACTTGAATTTAAATCAGCTCAATGTTCAAAATATAAAGAAACATGTGATGATTTGGAATGCAAAATACGAGCTGATAAAGACACCGTTGAAAGAATTTTAAAAGAAAAAGATAAAATTAAAAGAGATTTTATCAAAAGTGAAAATTAAAAGGTAATAATTCAACATGAGACTCAGTTGGCTAAAAAGGCTATCAAAGCAAGAGAAAATAGTTATCATGATGATATTGTTGATCTAAATGACAAACTGAGTTCTCATAATCAAATTGTTTACCAAATGGGTCAATCAATTCAAACCATTCACATGCTTGGTAAACAACCAAACAAAGTTTATGATCCTTTTCTAAAAGCTAGGTTGGGTTATCAAAATCCTGAACGTCTCAAGAAAGCCATTGCAGCACAACCCAAAATGTATGATGGTGAAAGGCTTCATAGCACGAAATTAATTATTGATTCACCTACTTCTGAGGAAACTCCCGAGGACGCTGAAGAGAGTCGATTAAAAATGAAAAATATGATTTAATTGAATTATGCAAAATTAAATGCTCTTTATGAAACATTTGTGTGGAAACTAGAAGGTGGAAGGGGTTGAATAGTTTATAGTTTTTCTCAGTTTGAAAAGTTTTGCATTCAAATACTTATATTCCGATTGTATGTTTTCCAACCAATCATCAATATGAAATCAACAAAGTAAATATCAAACTAATACTAAAGACAATCACAACAAAAAGAGATTTAAGGAAGGAACCATGCAAACCAAGACACCAAGATTTTATAGTGGTTCGGCTACGAAGCTCGTCTACGCCCCTACCCACTCCCCAGTATCCTAATCGAGATTTCACTAGTCATACAAGCTCCCTTTCAGGCGGAGAAAACCGTTACACGTCGCTTACGTTGTTTTCTGACACTAAGCTAAATGTCGAGTCCTAATCTTAGCTAGAACCAATCTACCACTTCACAAACACTATACACTCACAAGATCTCAACTATTGGATTACACACAATCTGAATCCATAATTAACAAGATAATTACAGATAGAGATTTGATACTTAGAAGAAGAGAGGAAAGATCACTAAAGAACAATTCGTTTCTTGGCGAATACGAATGTTATTCTCTTGCACTTGATAAAGAGGAGAGATGAGAAGAAGAGATTAGATCACTTGAAACAAAATCAAAGGATGTTAGTGATCAAGAGATTTAGAGAGAGAAAGAAGGTTTTTAAAGAGAGAAAGTTATCTGAAAAATTTATGCAAAGAGGTGTATTTTTCATCCAGGAATAGAGCAGTATTTATAGGCAGAAAAACCCAACGGTCACTGAGGGCGGTCTCGACGGTCTCAGATATATCTGGGGGCCGCCAGACCTATAAGGGGGCCGCCCAGTAGACTACGCTCATATTTTTGTCTTTTTGTGGGGAAGGTTGTATCTGTTATGGAACCTTCCATTTTGGGGGGAAAATTTGAATTTCAAATTTAAGTTTTAAATAAAACTTTTCTTTTAGTTAGAAAATATTTTGTATATATATTTTTGTGAAAATACTTTTGTAAAAATGTGATGGTTAAGAGAAAAATATTTTATTGATCACTAATCATGCTTAATGATTTGTTTGTCCATACCTTAAGTGATTACTAATCTTAAAAATAGAATTTTACGATTAATAATTTGTAAACGTTTATTTTTTTCGTAAACGTTTTTACATTTTGTTATTATCAAAACATTTGCAGGTCCAAAAAATATAAATAACGTTTTTAGACATTATTTGTATTAACAATCTCCCTTCTCTCGTCTCTCTCTCTCTCTCTCTCTTTTTGATGATGACAAAATATAAACTCATTTTGTATAAAATTAAAGGTTTCAAATTGTTAATGAGTTTTCATTCCATTTCTCCCTCTTTTTGTCGAATTCAAAAATGACAATCGTCGAATTGTTGTAGAAAGAAAGAAGTCGACAATATTAAGACTCCCCCTTGATGTATGCTCCCCCTCGTTTGGGGCACCAAAGGGATCGATCTTACAAAAATGTTTGCTACAAAACAAAGTATATTTTTTGTACAAGTGCAAGACAATACTTCTCAACTTATAGCAATTCATGCAGTTTAAATCATAAAGTAGTTTTCATATCATTACGTAATAAGCTCAATATAAGAAGCATACTTACATGCAAGTAAAATAGAACTAAGACTTAAACAAAGAAGCATTACTTCATACATTACACCACAATCTAAACAACTATATATGCTAGAAAAGTATTAACCATGACATAATCCTAAGATGAATTCCATGATTTCATAGGAAATGACTTTGAGCAAAAGGGTTAGGGTAACCAATTATGAGGTGATATGACCTAGTTTTCAAGAATGAGGCAGAGAGAGTAAATTCATGGTAGAGGTGAGAAGATACTCAATGTAAGCAAACATTAGGTTCATCTCATCCCTAAAAAAAAGAGAATATTGCGTTGTGAAACAACAAAGACAAGTTGACCCCTTATATAGTCATGATAGTTTGAAGTAAAATAGGATGACCCATAAGGTGGTTTGATGTGGTGGTGTGGTGAAGGTGGTGATGGAGTAATCAAAATGAGTACAAGAGGAGTAGATTGGTGACAAAGAAAGTGTGATATCCAAAGAAGGATGACTTTTAAAGTGGTTGAGGGTTTGAAGGTCTAGGAGGAACATCTGAGATGTTGTCAAAAGGGTTCAAAGGTTGAGGAGAAGTTGGTTCATTTGATGATGATGGTGAAATTTGAAGTTTTGATTGAAAAGAAGAAGATGTGTTCTCTTGGCTTGATGAGGTTTGATTGGTTGATGGAGTTTTTGATGGTGCATTTAAGATTTAGAGATTAAGAGTTGTTGTAAGGAAGAATGATTGGTGGTAGACATCTTCAACACTAGAAATGTAAACAAATAGTTGTCTAGAGGGAATATGGTTAGTTTTTGATTTTCTTGAAGGGTAGAAGAAGAGGCTTGATGAATCCATGTAGGATGGTTTGAAGAAGATGAAGATGATAAGAAGAGTGGGAAGGATGGCTTATTTAATTAGGAAGCATGGGATTGAAGTGGCAAAGCATGAGGATTAAGAAAATAGATTCCAAAAGTGGTTTAGCAAAATGCAGGAAGTTTAGCTAGGCCTAGAGAAAAGAATAGTCAACCACACAGAAAATCAGGTAGTCACAGTAAAATTTCCGTCACTCTGATGGCGGCCCCATAATTATATGGTGGTCCTAGATATATTAGGGGGCCGCCCAGTATTTATGGGGTCCGTTTTCTGGAGGAGCAAAATTTTTCTAGTTTTTCAAATTTTTGTAAAACATGTCCAGAAAAGGTTTCCCAAAGACACCCTTTTGCAGTCAATCCTATTTTACCAGGGATCATCTAATATCTAATAATCAAATTCACAAAATTGATAATCTTAAATCATATCAAAGACGGCCAATATATGTTATATGAACTAAGAGATAATCATGCAATAATATAATAGCCATATTGTATCAAGGTGCATGCATGAATAATGACTAAGAGAAGTTATACACGGACTAGAGTAAACTAATATTAGTCAAAGTAGACATATAGTACATAGACAATAATAATAATATACGTAAGGTCCTCAACATATAGAAGATGTAAGAAATATCTCAACATGTGTTGCGGTATCCGAAGTCATTCCACTAGTGACTGTCTCAGAGGATATGGAGATGATTTCTTAAGATGATTAGGATGAACTGAGGATTCAAATGATGCCAATACAGTATATATTTTGATTTTTGTAAATGAGGATTGATTTTGATGAGGTGATCGTATAGACAATTTAGAATCATTCCATATGGAATTGAAGAGTTTGATTGATTTTTAATATTTTTAACTCGTTTGGTTAGAAAATAAGCAAAGTTAAAGGGAGTACTTGTTAGAATGCAATACATCATGTCACATGATGATGCGGGGAGTTATTTTGAATGGCAAAGGCATTTTCTTGAATGATTTCATTCAAAGATCTCATGTCATGACGAAGCTCTTCTTTGAGAATTTTGTTTGGAAAAATGGTTTGTCCAGTTGTTGTAATAGATTCAACAATTTCATTTGGTGTTGGAATGTGTGTTTGGTAAGGGGTGTTAGATTTTTGATTAATTCTCAAAGAATCAAGGGATGAATCTTCGGAGTAAGAACATTCTCCTTCACATAGAATTGAGAGAATTAAGGCAAATGACTTGAGTGAGAGTTTAAATGTTCTTTTTAATGCCCAGAATTTTAAAAAGATATTTTGATCATTGTCTCTAGTAATTTCTATTGAAGAATATAATTCAAGCAAAAATCTTAGGCAAATCCCTTTGTGGAGTTCATATATTTTCAATAATTTGATAATTTGAAACATGGAATATTATCATATTTAGTAGATTCAGGAGATACTAGACTACCTTTATGAATTGTTCTACATTCTAGGTTTTGAATGAAGGGTTTTAAGTTATTAGGAAGATATTCTTCATTTGAGATTGTTGGAATGTATAATTTGGTGTACCGTAGTTCTTCTTTCAACGTCATTTCACCCAATTAAAAGAGTGACAATTTTAGTAAGGTTCCATCATTGAAAGTAACAATTAACTCAACCTAAAAATAAAATCCTTAGAGTTAACCTAAACGCTCCTTAATTTGATTTTGCTCATCCAAACATGTCAAAAAATACATATGAATTATGTATCTCGAATTTTGTTCATGAGATCATTATGCATGTGTTTGAAAGCATTTTAAAGTTGTATTAACAATGCATAACAACAATTTTATTTTTTTCCTAACGTGAGTGATTTGAAAATAAAATTGGGGTTTTGGTTTCAAATCAATTTTTCGACAAACTCACTAGTGTATGTAAATCCTATGTCTAAGGGAAGCATATAAGTTATACATTATATCCTAGTAGTTCTAATTGTACAAAATTGAAAGAAAAATGGAAAATCCCCAATGTCAATTTTTGTGTTCATCATGAACCTTGGACTCACATTGAAACAAAATAGATGAAACGACTTACAATTAATGATCTTTGTGATGTTAAAGATGATTATTATTGATGATTTGATCTTCAATTAGTGTTTTGGTGGTTGATTTTGAGTTTTGGGTTGTTTGGGTTCGTGTTCGTCGCAGCAGCAAAAGGAAGGGGGTGTTTGTTTTTGAGTTTTGAAATTTTTTGACTAAGTGTAGATTTTTGGTGTTGCTGGTGGTGGTCCCATATCGATCAGGGGGCCTCCTGAGAAAGGTTAGGGATCGCCTGAGATATGGGGACCGCCCGTATTATAAAATTTTTGGACTTTTAAATTTTAACATAAATTTACTAGGAAGAGTGACTAATTAATTTTCATTTCGTGAATTAAAAGTATTTAACAAGCTTCGGTTGAAGTTGTTAAATAGTCACGACACGGAATGGAACGCGGACTACAAATGATACAAAATAAAGAGAAGCGGACTAATACGATTTATGAAATGTGTTCCATCATTCCTAAACCAAGACGTAGATAATTAAACGATTTATGTTTAAGGGGTTTCATAAAAATGTCCGCGATGTTGTCGACGGACGGCAATTTTTCGATTGAGATATGTCCTTTCTGGACATTATCACAAAGAAAGTGTTTATAAGACGTCTACATATTTTCTGTGCACAAAAAACTATATGTCTATGATCTCTTTATATAAGGAGAGATCAAGACTTACAAAGGAAGATAAACATTAGACAAATAAATCATTTAAACATTAAGGAATATCTTATGTTATCTTTATATTCTTAAGGAGATCTTCTAGAATGTACATAATTCTCCACCAGCTTGTAGAATTCTTTAATAATGTTTTTAATCCTTTTGTTTTATTCTTTTATTTTACTTTGTCTCATCAAATAAAAATCCCAACAATCTTCACCCTATTTGATTGATGACAAAAGAAAAAATGTCGTGTACAACATATTATAAAGCCAAAGCTTCCCTTGATGTTGAGATGTAATCATCTCCCTGAATGAAAACAAAACTTTACCTTATGTTAGATTTCCTTGCTGTACCTTTGCCACACCAAGGATCTATAAGTTGAAACATTTTATTAATATTTCTTTCCCCTTTTTGTTATAATCAATGGGGGAATATTGATTATAAGCAACTTTGATCTTGACCCACTACCAACCAATATCACATTCTAATCCAAGTCTTCTAATCTCAAATTACCCACCATTAAGCTCAATAAAAAAATGAACTTGAGTCAGTTGAAACTCACACTAGCAGTAGTATAATGACTGGGTAGTAGTAAAAAACCTTCACCTCAAGGAAAGCTGTAAATGGTTAAACATTTTAATATTAAGCTTCCCCTGAAACCCATATGTTAACCATTTCTTGAATCTTCAATTTTGTAGGCTCTATGTAATGATCACTGATGAAGAAAACTAAGTATAACAAACTAGATGCTGAAGTAAAATAACTCAAACTTGTTTTTTTTTCCCCCCCCCCCCCCCCCCCCCCCCCCCCCCCCCCCCCCCCCCCCCCCCCCCTTGTCTTATGTTTGTATTATCCACGGAATTCGAACGTATACCCAAAACCAATGTATAAAGGAAGACCGCAATTCTTGACAATTATCCTATCTTCTATGAGGACTCATAACCAAAGCTGGATAGCAAATGTGAGTGATATGTGTAAAATACATATTGTTTATACCAAATATGACCTTAAATGGACCCCAAAACAGACTATAAAATGGCAAAAAAAAATATGCTTGTTTTTGTGTTTTGTGTGTGCAGGTACGGATAAGACAAAAATCATAAGAAAACTATCAAAAACGGGCAAACACGGACACGAGAACGGAAGAGTGTGCAAGAGCCGGAAGCCAAAGTCAAAAAGTCAAAACCTTGGTCATCCCTTCAGTCAACTCTGGTAAAAAAAAGACAAGTCAACACTAGAAGGACAAAGGATTACTAAGTTACAACACAAGTCCCTCAAAGGATTTGTAATATTCACAAATGTCCCTAAGGCCTAAAGGGCACCTTAATTTCCATACCCGGATCAAATTGCCCAAAATTCATACGCCCAAATTACATTTTATAACTTAAGGGGACCATTTGTGAATTTACAAATTCTTGAGGGACTTGTGTTGTAACTTTAGGATTCTTTGTCTTATAGTGTTGAATTTGGAATTTTTTGACCTAGAGTTGACTGAGGGATGACCAAGCGTTGACTTTGACTTTGGCTTCGTCTCTTGCACACTCCTTCCGTTCTCGTATGCCGTGTTTGCACGTTTTTAATGGTATTCTTATGATTTTCTTTCTTATCCGTATCCTGCACACAATAAACACAACAAACACAGCATTATTTTTTTGCAGTATTTTTAGTCTGTTATATTGTGGGTCATTTAAGGTATTTTTTAGGTTATAAAAGATATGTTGTATTTTTACACTTAAATTCCTCTCATTTGCTATCACTTTGGCTATGTGTTCATAGATAGACTGAGGATAATTGTCAAGAGATTGCGGTCTCCTTATACATTGGTTTTGGGTATACGTTCGAAGTCACGTGGATAGTACAAGATATAAGACACAAGTTTGAGTTATTTTACTTCAGCATCTAGTTTGTTATACTTAGTTTTCTTCATCCAAGTGTTCATTACATTGAGCCTGCAAAATTGAAAGATCTCAAGAAATGGTTAACATATGGGTTTCTAGGGGGAATCCTAATATTAAAATGTTTAACCCAATTTACATGCTTCATTGGGTGAAGGTTTTTTACTACTACCAGTTCTTTATTACTAATGTAGTGTGAGTTTCTACTACTCAAGTTCATTTTTCTTATTGTGCTTAATGGTGGGTAATTTGAGGAGTTAGAAGGACTTGGATTAGAAGTTAGTGTTTTGTTGGTGTGGTAAGATCACAAGTTGTTATATTCATATGTCCCCTATTGGATTATGACAAAAAAGGGGAAGAAATATTAACAGGTTGCAACTTATAGATCCTTGGTGTGGCATGGTACAAAAGGAAATCTACTTAAGGGAAAGTTTGTTTCATTCAGGGAGATGATTACATCTCAACTTCAGGGGAAGCTTTGGCTTCTCATAATGAAGTTCGTACACAAATTTTTTCTTTGTGTACATCATTCAAATAGGGGAAGATTGTTGGGATTCTTGATTTGATGAGACAAAGTAAATAAAAGAATGAAACAAAAGGACTAAAAACGTCATTAAAGAATTCTACAAGCTGGTGGAGAATTATGTGAATTCTGGAAGATCTCCTTAAGAAGATAAAAAATAAAAAAGAGTTAAAACAGAAGATATTCCTTTTAATATTTAAAAGATTTACTTGGCTCTAATGTGTTAGCTTCCTTTGTTAATCTTGATCTCTCCATGTTTAAAAGAGATATAGAAACACCTAGTTTTGTCTGTTGAACAGAAAGATAATATAGTAGAATGACTTTTATAAAAGGTGTGTGTGGGGTTCTAGGCTGGTTGAGGTTCTCTAAGTAGACACCTAGAAGTTGGGTTGTAGGCCCCAAAGGAATCTTTGTTTACTGTTAGATTGTAAAAACCGTTCTAAATTGATATTCTTTATTTGGGGCTTGAGGGGAAAACGATTTTTTATAGCTTTTATATCTTGTTTAATAACAATTGAGTCGTGGTTCATTATATTCTTTGTTATTTTTGTTATCTAGATATAAAGATCTAACCAATCTTAAGCTTAAACGATCATATGGTTTTCACACTAAATGCAAATTAAAACGTCACTCCTCTTTGTAAAATTTTCGTCAAAACTAAGTCCAAAATCCCTCGCTGAGGGCGGCTCCCATATCTCAGGCGTCCCCAAAACATTTTCAGGCAGCCCCCTTATCTATAATGGGTACGCCACAGCAAAATCGTGTATTTTCACACTAGTCAAAATTTTCTTAAACATTAAAACAAACAACACCTCTCATCTGGCTGTTGCACCGTCGGAATAACGAAAATCACCCAAAACCTCAAAATCACCTCTCTTTCTTATTTTCTTGATTCGATCCGTGTGGTTCGACATATGAAGTGTTAGACGGGTTCCTATAAATTATTAGAAACAGCCACGTTTAGCTACTGACCTAAATCTGCCCCCTAAAAACTACTTTTAAATCCCATCAAAACTCATCCTAATCATTATTTATCCACATGTAATGCCATAATATTTTTGTCACACATCTCAATAACATAAAAATACATATTTTTACAGTATGTAATCAAATCAAAATGCTTTTATAAGAGAATTTAATGAAAACCAAAAGAAAGGCTTACAATAGCAATAAAGTGACACCAAGACAACTAACAAAACCAAACTTTAAATATCACAAGGATCCTTCTACAAAATCATCACAACTCCATGCATGAACCCCTCTACTAAGATGATTTAATTCAGCCTCTAAACTCTACTAATACAAGGTTTCTTGGTCTTCAATTGTAGCTCATGCTATAAGGAACAAGACTACACAAGAATATTATGAGTTTGATATGAGAATTTTTGATGTTATTAGTGGTGTTTAAAGATTAAGAAGATTATGCCAACAAAGGTGCTTTGATTAGTGTAGATTTTTGCTAGTGTAAATTTGATGAGTGTGGTTATGGTTGTGTTGGAACTCACGGCAAAAATGGAGGGCAATGACAAGTTGATATTTTTTTAACTATAGTAGGACTTTGATAATTAGTCAAAGCATGCAAATAGAAGTGTATAAGTGTTAAGCCACTTGTATGTTAATGATGCTAGATAGCTCACCACATGGAAATGTGTCCATGTGGTTAAGACGTGTAGAATCAAGGAACAAGGGGCTAAGATGTTTAATTTTCATGTTAAATTTTGTTTTGGGTGGGTAGTTTTGGGACCAACGGGTATAGACGTAAAATATAATAAAAGTTTAGGCGGAACCACAACGCGAAAACGTATAAGATAAAAAATGGTTCTATATCATACATGATACTTTTCTGAAATAATAAATTACATAGGGTTCGAGACGGATAGTAATTCTAAACATGGATCATGAATAATTAAAACGACGATTTTAATAAAAACCGGCTAAAATAATAAAATGAATTATATATAATTTAGAGAATAATTATAAGTTCGGAATAAGTAGTGACCTTAAACACAGGGTTTTACAATTTCATATATTCGAATTGATCAAGAAGGTCAAGTCCGTCGCATCCGTCATGAGGAAGAAATTGATGTTCATGATCATCAAATTCTCACTCGTGAAATTGTGCCAATCCTGAAGCATTTGGAAGAAATTATTCGGGAAAATGTTTTCTGTCTGGGGGGTAATCGAGACCATGTTACTGCGTGTCTTTGTTACATGCTATATTGTGTTGCAAACTTCGAAAAGTTCAATCTTGCCTATTATATGGCAAAACGAATGGAGTAGGTCACTAAACAATCTAGGTTAATTCTACCCTATGGTATGCTATTAACCTGTTTGTTTAAATTCGTCATAAATGAGAGTCCTGAGTTGTCAAACAAGTCCTATGTCTTGTACGATCATGTCATGAATCCTCTTATCGCTCAACAAGAGCGAAAGACTAGAAAGGATCGTGGCACGAGAAGAGGTCATCACTCCATTTCTTCTTCCTCCGCCTTCGATCAACCATCCTCCTCTCATCTTAACAATGATGATGATGGGAATGACGAAGGGACCTCGCGTGCAAGCACTCCTTCCCCCATTCACTTTTTTAACTCTCTAACAAACGACGTTCCTTAAGTCTTTCAAAACCCACCTAACATTGACCCTCACATGGAACCAATTTATACCCGCCAAACCGAAATCATCAACTGTCAAGTTCAGATTCGAGATGAGCATCGTCGTGGATTAAGGTCAATCAGGAAAGGCCTCAAAAACTTATGAAGAAACATGAAGAAGTGAGCAATTTGGAAAAATTGCTATGAAACATTATTAGTCTTATTTACTACATTATTATGATTAAGTACTTAAACCTATTCTATTTAGTAATAACTTATTATGTAGTACGTGCAATATAACTTGCCTTGGATGATCATTTCACTTGTTTGCTTGCACCTTGATACAATATAATTACTTATATTATGCATGATTATCTCTTAGTTCATATACCTATATGTGTTTCTTTAATAGAATTTAGAATAGTCAATTTTGTGAATTTTATTATTAGATATTAGATGATCCATGGTAAAATAGGATTGATTGCAAAAGGGTGTCTTTAGGAAACCTTTTCTTGAGGGAAATTTAGGAAACTTTTTCTGTACAGGGCTTACAGAAAATCAGAAAAAAAAACTGAAATTTTTCCTGTCTCTAGAAAATGGCCCCCATAAATACTGGGCGGCCCCTAATATATCTGGGACCGCCATGTAATTATGGGACCGCCATCAAAGTCACAAAATTTTTACTGTGACTACCTGTTTTTCTGTGTAGTTGACTATTCTCTTCTCTAGGCCCAGCTAAACTTCCTGCATTTTGCTAAACCACTTTTGGAATCTATCCTCTTAATCCTCATGCTTTGCCACTTCAATCCCATGCTTCCTAATTAAATAAGCCACCCTTCCCACTCTTCTTATCATCTTCATCTTCTTCAAACCATCCTACCATGGATTCCACTCAAGCCTCTTCTTCTAACCCTTCCAAGAAAATCAAACTAACCATAATCCCTCCTAGACAACTATTTGTTAACATTTCTAGTGATGAAGATGTCACCACCACACCTTCTTCTACAATAACTTCTTCATCTCCAACTTCTCCAAATGCACCATCAAAAACACCATCAACCAATCAAACCTCATCAAGCCAAGAGAACACATCTTCTTCTTTTCAATCAAAACTTCAAATTTCACCACCATCATCAAATGAACCAACTTCTCCTCAACCTTTGAACCCTTTGCTTGACAACATCTCGGATGTTCCTTCTAGACCTTCAAACCCTCAACCACTTCAAAGTCATCCTTATTTGGATATCACATTTTCTTTGTCACCAATCACTCCTATTGATCACATTTTTGATACTTTATCACCACCTTCACCACAACCACCACATCAACCACCTCTCATGGGTCATCCTATTTACTTCAACTATCATGGGTTAACTTGTCTTTGTTGCTTTCACAACCGCAATCTTATATTTTCTCTTAGGGATAAGATGAACCTGATGTTTGCTCACATTGAGTATCTTCTCACATCCACCATGAATTCACTCTCTCCACCTTACTCTTGAAAACTAGGTCATATCACCTCATAATTGGTCACCCTAACCCTTTTGCTCAAAGTCATTTCCTATTAATCAAGGATCATCTAGGATTTATGTCATAATTAACTTTATCTACCTTATGTAGTATGTTTAGATTGTGGTGTAATGTATGAATGAATGTTTCTTTGTTAAGTCTTAGTTCTATTTTCCTTGCATGTAGTATGCTTCTTATATGAGCTTATTAAGTAATGAATAAAACTACTTTATGATTTAACTTGCATGAATTGATATAAGTTGAGAAGATATTGTCTTGCACTTGTACTACTAACTTTGTCTTGTAGCAAACAATTTTCGTAAGATCGATCCATTAGTGCCCCAAATGAGGGGGAGCATACATCAAGGGGGAGTCTTGATATCGTCGACTTCTTTCTCTCTACAACAATTTGACGATCATCCTTTTTAAATTCGACAAAATGGGGGAGAAATGGGATGAAAACTCATTAATAATTTGAAACCTTTAATTTTATACAAAATAAGTTTATATTTTGTCATCATCAAAAAGGGGGAGATTGTTAATACAAATAATGTCTAAAAACATTATTTATATTTTTTGACCTCTCAATGTTTTGATAATAACAAAATGTAAAAACGTTTACGATAAAAATAAATGTTTACAAATTATTAATCGTAAAATTCTATTTTTTAGATTAGTAATCACTTAAGGTATGGACAAACAAATCATATAGCATGATTAGTGATCAAGAAAATATTTTTCTCTTAACCTTCATATTTTTACAAAAGTATTTTCACAAAAATATATATACAAAATATTTTCTAATTAAAAGAAAACTTTTATTTAAAACATAAATTTGAAATTCAAATTTTCATCCCAAAATGGAAGGTTCCATAACAGATACAACCTTCCTCACAAAAAGACAAATACAAGAGCGTAGTCTACTAGGCGACCCCTTTATAGGTCTGGCGGCCCCCAGATATATCTGAGACCGCCGAGACCGCCCTCAGTGACCGTTGGGTTTTCCTGCCTATAAATACTGCTCCATTCCTAGCTAAAAAACACACCTCTTTGCACGAATTTTTCAGATAACTTTCTCTCTCTAAAAACCTTCTTTCGCTCTCTAAATATCTTGATCACTAACATCCTTTAATCTTGTTTCAAGTGATCTAATCTCTTCTTCTCATCTCTATCAAATGCAAGAGAAGAACATTCGTATTCGCCAAGAAATGAATTGTTATTTAGTGATCTCTCATCTCTTCTTCTAAGTATCAAATCTCTATTGTAATTATCTTGTGTAATTGTGTGATTCGGATTATGTGTAAATCCGATAGTGTAGATCTTGTGAATGTATAGTGGTTGTGAAGTGGTAGATTGGTTCTAGCTAATATTAGGACTCGACATTTAGCTTAATGTTAGAAAATAACGTAAGCGACGTGTAAACGGTTTTCTCCGCCATAAGGGAGCTTGTTGACATAGTGAAATCTTGAGTAGGATACTAGGGGAGTAGAGTAGGGCGAAGAAGAGCTTCGTAGCTGAACCACTATAAATCTTTGTATCTTGGTTTGATTGTTCCTTCTCTCATCTCTTTATATTGTTGTGATTGTTATTTAGTATTAGTTTAGATATTTACTTTGTTGATTCATATTGTTGATTGGTTGAACATATAACTCGAATCTAAGTATTTTGAAAGCAAACTTTTAAAATGTAAAAAAGAACCTGTAAACTATTCGACCCCCCTCCTTCTAGTTTCCACACCACATATAAAGGATTTTGAGGTATTTTCATTACATTTAATTTGCTAACCAAACATACTTAGGAATAGAATTTAGATTCTGAATTCTTTGAGTCTGCCAACCAAACACGTTATGGAATGGAATCAAATTTTAATTCCATCAGAATCCTAAAGATTCCGCGAACCAAACGGGTTGTGTTTGTAAAACGCGATACTTACATAATTAACAAGGTTCATATAAGTGATACTAGTGTTCTTTTATATTCGATCAATATTTTTTTCAAGTGAGTAAGAGATGTGATTTCTTCAAATAACCATGTTGTGAAACATATAATCATTTTCCAAACTCAATATTGAAAAGTCCCTTTGTCATTCTGAATATTATAAAACCTTACAAAAATGAACACTCCGGGTCATTATTAATGTTTTAACCCGCGACCCGATCCAATAACATCAGTACCAAGCGTGTCATGTACACACATAAGGACACATACGTGTCCAACACACACACCAAACACATTGCATATGATACGACCGATCTTCTCTCTCTCTAACCGATTCTCTCTCTCTAAGATGCGGATTACAGGCGTTGATTTTGTTGTGGGTTGTCACGGTTCTAGGGGTTTCGTCATTGAATGATATGATTGCATACACTGGGGTTTTCTTCTTGGATGATATGATTACATAGCTGATTTTGTTGTGGGGTTGTTAAGATTGTCGTTACCTCTGAAGTTAGTAAGTTTTAATTCAGGTCTACTTTCTGCTCACCGATTTTATTAATTACGATTACTGGGGTTAGGATTTGTGGTTTCCTTTTTTGTGATTGTTGAGGTTTCTGTATGTAATACAAATTGGATTGTTGTTGATTTGGGCTTGATAAATTGGGGAAAACTTGGTTTCTGTTTATATACAATGTGTTTGGTGTGTGTGTTATAGGTTGGACATGTATGTGTCCTTATGTGTGTGCCGGACATGCTTGGTAACACATTAAATTTAACCTGAGAAATAAGTTTGTAAAGTTTTTGGTCAGGGCAAGCGTTAAATGCGACTCGGCTTTTAAATGCAAGCGGTACTTTGGAGAGTGTATAGATTCGAGGTTACCAGCATCTTGGCGGGGCAAATAATTAGATTTGCAGCCATGGCGGGTTAACCCTTATCTTTACCTACGGCTCCAGTTGGGTAACACATTAAATGCATTCGGGTTTCCTTCTTTTGGCGGGTCAGACTCGATTTAGGTTACGCAATTAATGTGACCCGACTTTCCCTATTATTATTAGTTTGACAAATGAGTTAATACGCTTCTCTTTGATGCCACCAATCTCTTCGTTGCCACCATTTACGGTGTGTGTCGCTGTTGATCTGTGTGTGACGATGAGCAGTTTAAGCGTGTGATTCATATGAAAATATCCAATCATGTGAACTGAACTAAGATATAGTTGTTGAGAAAACTTCAGAAAAAAAATTAGTTTCAGTGGTTTGGGTTGGCGGGCTGTCTATGCTAACGCAACGATGGTGATATAGCTTTTGGAGTTGACATGTTTAGTTGTGGCAGTGTTATATGGATATGGTAGATGTGAACCTATATGTGGTTTTGATGATTGGTAAGCTGTTGATGTATAAGCCGACTCAAATAAGCTCATAGGCCGCAAATAAAGCTGAAAGAAAAGTAGTTTTTAGCTTTTCAAAATTGCATTTTGTTGTAATTTTGGGGTTTTGATAAGTTCGTTATTTGATACACCTAATTTCATTATCTGATACCTCTATCTAAAGCGCATTTTTCATAATGCCTTCGAAATGCACAAAGTTGTTGCTTCGCAACATGGCCTGCATTTTTTGAATGTATGGCTTGACAGGTACAACATACTCTACTCGGATTGTGTTAATCATGAGATCGCTTGCATCTTGGCAGGACAATATATTGCCTTAGCAGCCATTGCATGGCAATATATGTGTAGGCTATGTATGTGGCCAGGGCTGGTTAAACAATTGGTTTTTGTAAAAGTTTTTTTGGCTATGATGATTGTTTTAATCTAAGAGAAATGAAGTGTGTCATTGAAGTTTCGACCGTAACTTGGCAGGGCAATGACCGGATGGCATAACATATATGGATGCTATGCAACCGGATTTCTTTGCAACCGTTGCGGACTTATGAAACTTCTATCAGCTAAGCATCATATACAAATCTTAGCCTAATCATTTGACGCTTCTTTACAACTTTTTGTACGACTTTACCTTATCTACAAATGAATTTATGCTAGAATTTAACGGTAACTACATCCACCTTGCTATCTAAAAGTTCAGGTGGTCGAAAGATGTTTAGCTGTGTAGATAGGCAGGTTAGGTGAATCATTATCTGTAAGCTTATGTTTGTTATTGATTTTGTATTTTTTTCGCACAAAAATAAATTGTGGTTATTGCAAATGCAGCTATATGCAACGAGAACGATTTGTGGATACCTTATTCATCCATGACATGACATGAAGACTGAACATTTGGGATCAAGCGGGGGTTCATTCATGATTATATACATAAAACCTTATTGCAAGGTATCTCATATTATCCCTTCTATTGATTTCGTTTTCTCCGTGTTTTAAAACTAGCAAAGATGATTGTATCAGGGGAATTAATCTTTAATATTACTAGGTTAAGTGTGATGAAGAAGACAAGGTTTGTGGTGTGACTTCAGATGGTGAAACATCTAAGTCCAAGAAAGTTGTTTGCGATCCTTCCTATTTGTCTAACAAGGTCAACTTCTTTTGCTACACAATAACAATGAAGCTGTTTATAAGCTTTTGTTGTCCTCCAACTCTCACACTCATCATGTAAGTTTCCAGTACCCATTACGCCCTTTTGTTCTTTCCAGAAACATATCAGCAGTCAACACATGGAACTGCATGTCAACATGTTCTTTTAAAAGGTCAGCACAAGTAAAACACATGTCTTAGGCACCGTTTGGGAAATCATAGTTTGAACCTTTAAGAAGGTCAATCTGGTAATGTGTCACATTGATATATACCTGTCAAATTGATATATAATCAGAAAGTTAAGCTAACATAATACACTTCAAATGGGTCAAAACTCGAACGTCGTTAAAAATGTACTGCTAATGCATACAACCTAGCAAAATCATTATAAGAAATTTGATAATCTACAATTGGAGCAATATAGTTGTAGATCATGTTTTCATTCTGAAAACATAAGTAGAATAAATACCTTAGGAGATAAACCATAAACCAACCGAATAAATAAATAAAAAAGATGTCCCATATTTATGTTCCAAAATCTTAGTTAATTACACTTTACTTACTTGGTCTTGAAGATATAGATGAGTTACTGTGTCTATTGACACTAAATGATCTCCTGTTAACCCACCTAACAGGCCTTAAATTCTTTGAAAAAAACATGGTTAACAAGTTTCTTAAATGACAAACAGTTAGAAGCAATGATGTGGTCGTTTATAAACACGTATCAAACAAATAACCCTCAAATAATATAAAAATACATAATATACGTATACGTAAGCTAAGTTTCTTACAAATTATTCTTAGGAAAGAATAATAAGTAATCAACACGGGTATCGTTCTCCTCAGTGAGAGGTTAATGGAAATTTACGGTTATGTCGGGAATCGAGCTTGAATGTCATAAAAAATTGCTTTTGGATTCTATTTCTACTAATGAAAACGCAAAATCAAATGAAGGCAATCAAACAATTAAAGCTAATGAGGATTTAATCTAAAAACGATAACGAGAAAATAAAAACGCGACTTAAAAACCTAAGTTATCCAATTTTAACCCTAAAAACGCAAATTTAATTCCTAAAAATCCTAAATGATTAAAAATAATTTTAGAAAAAAGAATTATATTTTTTTGACTTTTATTTTATTTATTATGAATTAAAAACAGTTTTAATCTAAAAATATTATAAAAAATATTAAACTAATTTATAAAAATCTAGAAAAATTATAGAAAATACTCTAAACAATTCCTAACGTAAGAAAAATAAATGTGACAAATAAGCTAAACGAATAAGCTGCTAAATAAGCTTATATAAGCTGATAAGCATAAACCTAAAAACACCCTTATAAACCAAATGGCCCAAGGGTCTTACAGAAAAGACCCAAGGGCGCATATGGTATAGAGAGTGTGTGTTAAAGTGTTGAGAGTTAAAGGGGAGGTCAGAGGTTCGAAACCTGTGGCCTTTCTTTTTGACAAAACTTTTTTTTTATTTTTTATTTGAAAAAGCTAAACTACCAATTAAAATAAGCAACTTTAATGAAAGGACTTATTGTCAAAACTTAATAATAAGCTAGAACAAGTTACTTGAAAAACTATCAAATAAGCTAAATGACCATAAAGCTAAACCGTTATGCTTTTAGGACTCAATAAACTATCTAGAAAACAAATGAGCAGAAAAATACTAAGACTTACACCTAATGAGCTGTAAGCACTACAATTAAGTTGAGTTAAATAAGCAGAAAAGCAATAAGAAGCAACGAAGACAAATGACTTAAAAAGAGGCAGATTCTAAAGAAATATGACCAACTTTAAGCTAAGCTAAAAGATAAATAAACACTCTAAATAAGCTAGAAACCTAAAACAGATAAGAAACTATACTCGCATGACTAAAATAAGCTAGAATTAAGCAAACACACCTAAGAAATAAGCTAGAAATTAAAATTGAAAAAGAAAGATTATGCTACTTTGCTTATGGCTTTTTGGATTATAAAGGACTCTTTTTAAGCTTAAAATTAAGATTTTAAAAGCAAAATTAAAGACAAAAAGTTAACAGCAGCTAAAGACCTTGACCCAATAAGCAACTAGAAACTAAAATTGAGCTATTCAAACAACTAAATAAGCTGAAAATTCAAATCAGAACAGACTGCATACTAGACATTCTTATGACTTTTTATGCTGATTGACCTTTTTTGCAACAAAGCTTTTGGACTCTAAAATACTGACAATCTAGAGAGAAACTTAAAACAGCTAAAATTTTACATTCAACAAGCTAGACAAAACAACAATTATCCGACATTAAGCTATGAATCAATCTTAACAGTCCCTAAAGAAAAACCTTCAAAACTATTAATAAAATTTTGACAATAGAACTCAAAAGGTTAAACTTAGCCTAAATGATTCCAAAACAGATTTATTTCGATAAATTTTGAGCTGGTTTAAGCACAAAAACAACACTTGATATGCATATTAAAGGACCTAGCTTAATAAGGCTTTTTAGGAAACTATTAAAATGGCAGATTTAAGAGACTTATAAAACAAACTACAAACTTAAGAAAACTAATACTAGACTTACTAAAACTAAACCTAAGACTTAATTTAAGCTTAATCAAACTTGACTTAATAACTAAAAGCAACACAAGTAGTTTTAACTGCTTGTGCCAAACACCCTTTTAAATCTTAAAAACCAAATTTAAGCTGAAAGCAGCTTACATTAAGCTCTTATTATTGAAAATAGATAAGGTACTAAACATATTTAGACAAAATAAGCATAAATTTCTGATTAATAAGTTCTAGAAATAAGCTAACTCAATAAGAAGTGCTAATTGCTTATTCAAACAGTTTTAACTAGAAACTTTAAAAACTTACTCGAAATTCTTTTAAGATAAGATTAAAACACATTAAGCTATAATAAGTCAAATTATGCTAAATCAAACAACAAATAAGCTAGAATAAGCAACATGATAAGCAGTTCATTAAAAGAAAAGAAAAAGCAAATGTATCTTGATCCCAGCTTAACAGGGATCCGGATTGCTCTTAAGAGCTTATTCTACAAGCTCCAGCTTGTTTAAAAACAAGCTGGTATTGTCCATAAGCCCATCTAATTCTGGCTTATCATCCAACATAAGTTGAGGTAAATTTTAGGGAGAATTAAAGACAGAAATCTCAATTAAGCTTATGAAAAGCTTTATTGAGTTTAACAAGTATAAAAGATATTTTTAGAGTATCTTAAGAACAAATTAAAGCTTATTAAGGTAAAAACAGAATTAAAGACAATATAAGTAAAATTGAATTTTATTAAACATTAAAAATGATTACATTACTTTTTAAGCTAAAAATTACAATGTTTAAGAAAACAAAAAACATAAAATAAGCTAGAAATTAAATCTACACTACTCTAATCTAATCCTACTCCTAGATGCCTAATACTGTGTGATTCTTGTGCTATTTATAGCTGCGAGAGGAAGGTTCTAGGTCTATGAGATGCTCCCCACTTCATTCATCTTAGCCCTCGATTATTAACCGCCTCTTAATCAGTCCTTTTCAATCCTTGGATCTCTTATACATTTTGTAGCCAATAAAATTGCTCAAGATCACCAACGTGGCCTGGGTGTCAGACGTGGCAGGCTTGGACTTCTAGAAGCATTCAAGCATGTGAGTGGATGGAGGGTTTAACCCTGTGTAAATTGTTGCAGGGTGAAAAGGTAATATGAGAGAAGGGGTGAGTGAATAGTAAAATTTGACCCTTTTATAACTATGACTTTGACCGGGTTGGGTGGATTGGGCTTTGACTATTTATTTTGGGCTTTGGACTATGAAAATGGATTTTGGACTAGTGGTTTATAAAAGGATTAATAAAAGGCTTAGGTTTATAGTCTTCAAGTTACAATGGGCTGACCCGGCCCATTAAGTGGGCCCAGGTTGGTCCATAGAAGATGGGTACGCCTTCGGTTTTGGTTTTTTTTCGCGCTCTTTCCAATCCCGTGCTCGGATTTTGTCCTTTTTGACTTGTTTTTGTCTATATTTGATATATTCGTACCTGCAAGACACAATTTACAATACACACGAATAGAATGTATTTTTATGACATTTTCGTTAATTATTGGTCTTTTTAGCTCGTTTTATTAGGTAAAAGGTATGTGTATTTAAGCACATACCAAAATACCTCATACTAAACTATTGCCGTGTCCTCACGCAATATCATAAATACAAACTTAGAAAACCAAGAATTTCAACCCCCTTAGACTAATTACCTCGAAAAGTAGCTAAGTGTTCATCTAAGGAGATTAAGAAATCACTAGTTTTGAAAAGCCCCCCGTTTTACCATTTTTATGCATTTATTATTAATATTTATACATATCATAACTTTACGGAACAAGAAACACTAAAAGGATAAATTCATCGTCCTCAATTTTTCACCCGCCCCAAACCAAGCTTAAAAAACGAAATCATTGTTAAATACAAGTTAAGATGCTAACACTACTCATAAATGCTAATTGTGTATGCATATCTACTTTCCGCTCCTTTATTCCCTAAATCCTCTTAATATTTAATTATCATTATTGGTGACACATAAAGTAAACCCGGTTTAGACCATAATTAGTTAGAAATCCTTTCCTAAAGAGACGATATGGTGAGAATAAGGTCCACATTAAGATTCTAATTTCGCATGATTTAGGGGTTATCCTTTTTAGATAACCCTGGAGTCAAAATTTTGCTTTATTATTATTATTATTGCAACATTATTAATCCTCGATCATTTAAACAACTGCCACATCGGTATGCGAGCCGACCATGGTCCAGGAGTCTTATTTCGACCTCGGTGATCCTTGACCTTTTTTAAGGCTGCAACATCGGTTGTGAGCCAGCAAGATGCAGCAAACTTTTATCAGTCTCGGATTATTACTATGTGCCTTATTTAGAAGACTACCACATCGGTTGTGAGCTGACAAGAGGTAGTAAACTTTTATCACCCCACAGTTTTATTATTATTGTTACCTCCACCCTTTAAACGACTACCACATCGGTTGTGAGCTGGCAAGAGGTAGTGGTCTTATTTCGGCTTCGGTTTATTACATTTGACTTTTTGATTTTTGACGTTTTATTGTCTAATAAAAGCAATTACCGCATGACCGGTAAAATTTTCGGAACGTATTTAAATAATAAATCATAATTGTTATTACACACCGCGAGTACAAAGTTATTTTTAACTTATTTGATTCGAAAACGAAAAAGATATATATTAATTCATAGTTGATTTATCAAAAACGAACCACTAAATTACGTTTTCACAACTCGGACTCTAAAGCAATTTGATGTAAAACGATATTTCGGACAACTTTTTAGTTTTGGCCGAGACACGAAAACAAACAGAAAAGGACTGAAATAACCTCGCAAAATTTTGAACATAACGCGTGCCGGCCCATGAATAATTAAATTTATATTTAATTACCATTTTTATTAAATAAAAATATTTAATAAATTAGTTAATATTTATCCAATAGCGTTTATTTAAAAACGCGAACGTTGAAATTAAAGTTTTATTTTTCGGACAAAGCTTACTCACGACACCCAATGGTACCAAATAAATAATGAACGTATTAAATAAATTGATAAAACGTTTATGAAAAATTAGTCGAGTGAATACTCATGTTCGTTGGAAAAATGATTTGGAAAACAATGTCGCAAGTTTCGGGACCCGAATCGACCGTTAACAAGTTCAAACAAACCCCGAACCAATTACTTACGAAAGTTACTGTTGGATATTAGAAAAAGACTCGGTCACCCCGTGTATTTTACTGTTTCATATAGCTCGTAGTTTAATAGTTTATAGTACGTTTTTCGGTTTAAGTCGGGTTCAAATACCCGATATTTTGTAAGTTACGTTATTATCTGTCTCTTCCCAACTTTGTGGAAAGGAGACAAAACTGGGGGGGGCTAGGGGTTCAAATAATCATTTACAAGAAACACTTTCTCTCTCTAAACTATTCTCTCTCTAGTGTTTCTCTCTCTAAAAACTAGCCCGATCCAAGAATCGAACCCGTGTTATGATATAAGATATACCACAATTGGTATCAGAGCTTATGGGATGATTAGATCGTGTGTATGTGCGAATTTGTGCTTGATTTAGCTCGAAAGTGTGCACATAGAATGTTTTAGCTCAGAGTTTTTTAATGGTTCTCGAATTTTGTTGTTTGTAATGATGGAAGTTTGGGTGTTTCTAGTTGCTTATTACATTGTGGTTTTGTGTTGCGCAATCGAAATCAAGCAAAAATCGTTCAAAAGGGTGATTTATCGGTGATTTTGTGGTGAAAAACGTCGTTGTTCTTCTGGGAGAGTTGCCAGAATTTCTTTCACGGCGGTTTGGTGAAAAGAAAATCAGTATTTTATTTAGTAGGTTACCAACTCTTGACACACAGCGGGTTGTTGATTGTGCGAGTGCTAAAGCGGCGAGTTGGTTACTAAGCAGCGGTTTTTGCTTCCCGGCGGTTGAAATAGGCGGCGGTTGCTCAAAGAGGCGAGTTGTTAATACACAGCGGTTTGATTAACAGCTGGTATTGACCAGGTGTCGCGGGTTGAAATATTTTAAATAACTAATTCCTTAAGGAAACTCTGGCGTTTTGAAAATTAACGGCGGTTTGATCAAAATATTCTTCGCGGCGGGTTGATTAAACTCTTCGCGGGCGGGTTGCTTGGCAGCGAGTAAGTTGTTGTTCAGAGAGTTGCCTTAAATTCAACCGGCGGGTTGCTTACTTCTTTGCAGCGGTTTTGATAGCCCATTTGGCGGCGAGTTGTGCTTCTGTCCTAAAATTTGAAACACTTCAAACTCGGGGGAGGATTCATTCACTAAACAAAACACGTACTCAATTGACTCACCCTCTTTTAACGTTACACTCACTAATCATTTAATCGATCAAAACATTACTCATATCATAATAATACATGGATTCTAGAATGAAGGAAACATCCAGTATGCTAGGTTCTGATACACGCCCCCCACCTATGCTTGACAGAACAGACTTTGAATCTTTGGCAACAACGTAATTTCGTCTGTACTGTCTAGGGAAAGGATAATGAGAGAAATATTATGGAAAGTTCCATTTAAAGAAGGACCTTTTCAGATGGGGAAACGGTTTTTCAGAGGTGATTAATGGAGGAAAAATGAGGGTGCAGTTCAACATGGTCCATAGTAATGCTTAGAAGGTCCTTTACGACCTTTCAGCTGAAAGAAAAAGAAAGGTATAAAGCTGACATTCGTGCAAACCAATATCCTACTCTCAGGTTTTACCAAAAGACTTCACTCCTCATCAATCAATATACTGAATCCAAAGACATTTGGGAAAATTGGAAGATGATTCTTGGAGGTTATTTTTAACCACCCTCCTTCTGAGTTAACAAGGATGACAGGGAATCTCAGATATACGATGAATATTGAACATTCGTCAAATCAAAGAGAAGGCATCATTCAAGGATACTACGTTAGGTTTACGAAGCTCTTAATGAATTGAGAAACATTAAGATGCACATGTCCAGGATGCAGCTTAACTCAAAATTTGTGAACAACTGTTGCCTGGAGGTGGAGTGATTCATAACTGAACGTATAAAACTTAAAAAGAGGTTTGAAAAGAGTCAACAGTGAATCAGTTGTATTGCTACCTAAAGCAAATTGAGGTGCATGCTATAATGAGGATCAGAAATTATGATGGAAAGGTATCGGTTTCATCCCAAATATGATCCTTTGGCACTAGTGTCGGACGCCTCAACTCAGCAGCAGTATCCAACACAATCATCCAGTCTCCAAACTCAACAGAACCATGTCTTCAGACAAATTTCAAATGAAACGCGAGTTCTTCAACAGAAAACCTGATTGAAGTTTTAAACCAACTCAATTGCCCTCCTATCAATCTATACAATTCACATGCTTCCTCAAACAAACAATCAAACTAAGAGCTTCATCAAAATGCCAAGGAACCAAGCTTATGGTTCAAGGGACGGGAAAGTTGTGGTTCATGATATTCACAGTGGAAAGATACAATGAAACTATTCAGGTATGACCAATTCAAAGAAACAATGCGAGGGGGAAATGGATTGCTGCGCGGGAAGGAAATGTAGGAGCTCCGAACAGAGGAGGCTATGATGATTAATACTGGTCAGTGAAAACCCACCAATCAAGTGCTACAATTTAACGGACTAGGGGCACTAGCACATTGTGATATGTACCAAGGCCAAAGCGACTTCAAGCTTTACAACTACTTTCAAAGGACAGATGTGCTACTAATGCAGGAAGCCCAGGAGAATGGAGCTAGTTATGGATGAAGAAACAGTCGACTAATGGCCGATTCTTGCAGGGGAAACATTTTACCAACGTTGTTTTGATGATGATGTGGATGATTCAACCGAGAATGATTTGGCACTCAATGTGGATCACATTTTTGAAGCTGATGAATGTGATGCATTAGCGACTTGATGTAGATGGGGTCCCATTTCACAGACCCTGTTTCATGCAAAAGCCTCACATCTGAAGACCCAACTACGATGAAGCCGGGCCCTCATACGGACTCGAATAATCCAGTGAATGGTACTAGATCATGCTGCCTTTGTAGTAGACCATATGGAAGAATGAGTATCATGATGTACACGAGATGCAAAAGACTGTACAACAAACTACGTTGTTGACTCTGATGCTGACTATACGAGTGATAGTAATATTATTCCGTATGATCAGTATGTGGAAGACAAACGAAGACACATGTTTGTACAATTGTAATGCATCTTCTGTCGAAAATGATGCACTAATGTCTCAATCTAGATGAAATGCATATGAAAGGTGTCTAAGTAGATTAACAAATAAGCCAGATATGTTAAGGGAATGATCTCTGTGACCTCTGAACTTTGCGTGAATATGAAAAAAACGGGCAAAGTTTTAGTTAACTGTTGGAGACAAGTAAAATTGATGAGCAATGAGAATAATCATCTCGGACCGAACAGATAAGGAAAACTTCTTTAAATCTGAACTTCATTCAGCAATAATTATCCTTAGTTCTACAGTTGACCATTATAAGTCAAATGACAGAAGAAGGTTAAAAAATAAACTTTTGGAAAAAGGATTTTAAAAAAAAGGGATGACAAATTCCTTGTAGTGTTTTTGACCTTAAAGAAGATAAAAAGATAAGAATTCGAAGAGTAGAGTATACAAACTGGGTCAGGTCGGCTCAAACAGTTCACATGTTGTGTCAACAAAATCTTTTATGATGTAAACGGCACGAGGTTGCAATAGGATATAAAAGACACGATCAGTCTGCTGGGTGTAATGGTCATAAGCCAGTCTTTCGACTATCATACACCCACAGTCATACAATGATTCAGAGGATACCCGTGAGTGTAGCTGAGATAACTGGAAGAAAGAATGCTGTAAAAATGCAAAGCCCCCTATGTGTGGAAAATAAAAATTAGGATTTCTCCCGATTACGCAAAAAGAGAACCCTTCCTTGCAAACCTTTGCTCCCAAAAGAAATCTGACCCCAGAACAGTTATTTTGGTCCATAGATCGACAACAGAAAAAAGGCTCGAGACCTTTAGCTCGAAAACCAATTTTCAACTGGACAGTGTATCCACCCAATACTTTCCATGTCTTGCTTGTCCCTGAGAATTCCCTTCCAACTAAAAGTCAAGGGAGGCATTATCTTTATGTAACTCACACAATACTTTTTAATGAATTTGACATACTTGCAAACTGAATCACCCCATCAGGCATGACAGGACGGGGGGAGGAGGGAAGGGGGTAAAAGAGGTTTTGAGCATACGGAAAAGATGTTACCTCACTGAAGTTATTACATTTTTTCAAAACTCTTTAAAGGAACACTTTGTTGGAGTAAAACTAAAAAAAAAAAAAAGCCATCTTTAAAGAGGTTAAAGTATGGAAAAAAAAGATTTTTGTCAAATGAATACGAAGTGGACCAGAATTCTGTAGACAAAGCACAATGTGCTGAATGAAATTGGAAAAGAAAAACCTTCTCATTGAAAATGAGAATTGATTGTTAAATCCTGTACTGTCGAACTCAATGCAGTATGTTGTGGACAAATCCCGTTGTCTAGATCTTGAAGCTGATGTGTCTATAGTGTCATGATGAGTCAAAACTTATTTCAAACTAGAAGGGGAATAACCTAAAATCTGCAATTAAGTTTCAACAAATTTCAAGATTGTTTTGATAATAAAAAATCACAAGCATCACCGGAAGCTCCTGATTTAAGATCGTTCTTTAAAATAAAGAACACTCGAACATCAGATTCAAGAAATGGGATAACGTGATTGGACACTTAAAGATATAGGTCACTATGTGGAAGCAAGAAAGAAAGTCTGTGAGCCTTATAGTGCTGTAGAATGGGGTTACACGCAACTTATTGAATAAAATAAATTGCGATAGATTAGATTTAGAAAAGGTTTTTTTTTTAAACAACATTACAAGGAAATGTTTTTATTCTTTAAGATCTTGCGTACTCCACCACAAGGGGAAAAGACATCTTTCCATGTTGAATGAGGATTGAGAGTATAAGCTCAAATTGAGATTAGCAAAGCGCCTTGTTTCACCAGTGAACTATGTGCAAGACCAAAAAGGTTCTTTGCTACCTGGCATGTATGCCATAGACGTAAAAAACCCATCCATCATCCCCTTAAGAGCAATAGGAGTGCTCATTTAAACTATATCGGCCATCTTATGGAGGAGTGTAGAGAATCGGTTAGGGAGATCTGTAGAGCGAAGCTTTTTTAGAGCTAGTTTAAAAAATGGATTTGTCACTTCTTAACTTGCTTGCGAATACACTAAGTTATCTCTGGGGAAAATTGTTAGAATGTGTGAGTGATTGGAAACTTGCCACAAAAAATTTTCAATGAAAGAGATAACCAAGGCTCCACTCTACACATGTTACTAGGAAAAAAAGCAAGTTCGTTTAAAGTGGAATTAAACCAGAATCTTCTTCTAGCTACACACAGAAACAAAACAATGGTGCACCACGGCGAGTTCAAACTGACTTAATATCCCTGTGCTTTCTTTCCTTTACTGGAGGTAATCGATTCACTGGAAGCAAGAAAGCGGGTCATAGCCTAGAAGCAATACAAAGATGAAAAATAGGACCCTGCTGGCTAAGAAGGAGTATAGAAGGATAGTAGAGTTGCATTAGGACCAAATAGGTCAGTTTGGAAAAAAGTGAATTCGGCGTTGATTGATTTCTAGCTATTAGCTTAATGCGTGTTGTAATTTAATTCGAATTATGAATCTGTTAAACTCTGTAAGTTATGAATGTGTGTTGTTAAATGTCTTGAAATTTTGTGATTGCTACACACCACAGTTTGAATTGTCTTGCATATAGTGAAACAGATCTTGGAAAACCCAATAGCAAAACTTGTCTCGATACAGTTTTTTAACACGATCCAAACAGATTGGAAACCAAAAAGCAAACTGTCTGACAACAAGTTAGTCCCAAAACCCAAAGGGTTTGGAAAGCTACAGGGAAGAAACTTTTTTTTTACAGTATTGGTTATCATTGGGAGACCCACGGAAAGATAACTTACTCTTAGGAAATACTTGATTGTGGTTTCAATGGAGACCCACAGGGAAAGAAAATTTACCTTAGGAGAAATGCTAACCAAAATAATAGGACCCCAACAAAATTGTGGGAACCGATATTCCAAACTATCCAAAACTCGGAATGTTTTCAAATGCAGCGTCGTACAGCGTCATGCTGTGGTATCTGGAATCGGGGTGCTATTGCTCCAAACATATGACGGGGTATAGTCAAAGCTCATGGATTTTTGTGAAAGTTCATCGGGTCACTTCGTGTCAGATTCGGGAATGAACCATTAGGAGGCTTCATGGGATAATGGAGATTATGGTTATGGGTGATAGTGTGATCTAAAGGGTATATGATTCTACGTGGTAAGGACTGGGACACAATTCTATTCTTGTAGGGCCAATTTTTGTGATTTATGATCTTGAGGTGGCCTTCAGAAATAAGCATACATTGCTTTGTTCGTGATCTTAATGGTTCAGATATCCTTAAAGGTTAGTCGTTCTAGGCACCAAATTTGTACACGTTTCGATTGATGAAATGTATGAAGTCTTTCTCCGATATGCTTGCTGTCCAAAGCTTCCAGTCCAAATCATTGGTTTATGGCATCGTCGTTTAAACCATTTAAACTTCGGCACGGATAAATGATCTTGCTCGGAAAAGAATCTGGTTAGAGGCCTACCCAGATTGAAGTTTTTGAAAAGGATCATCTTCTTGCTCAGCCCTGACGTCAACTTGAAAAAAAGCAAGAAAAAGAAGTATTCCCACAGACCAAAATCTGGGAAAACACAAAATATGGAAAAAAAGGGTTCTTCTACCATTCACATGGGTTCTTGTGCGGTCCATGAGAGTTCGAGAGCATTAAAGGAAAGAAATACATCTTAGTCATCGTGGAAGACTATTCAAGATTTCACATGGGTTAAATTCTTGAGGTCAAAGGATTGAATACACCTGCGTTTGTCACCAACTTCTTAAGCAAAATACTGGTTGGCCTCAAACAAAACAGTTATGATTCCAATCAGCACAGATATTGCGAACAGCAATTTAAATTTCGTCAACCGTGATGGCTCTGTTGATACTATGTTGTGTTGGTACATAATCTCATCAAATGTCTGTTCGAGGAACTCCTCAACAAAATGCGTTGTTGAAAGACTTAATCGTTACTACTGGTGGAAGCAGCTCAACTATGATGATATTCATCGAAAAGCTCCCATGTTTCTATGGGCAGAAGCTGTAGCCCCCACTGCATTGTTTATACACAAAATCGATCACTAATTCATACTGCATAACAAAAACCCCGTTTGTCTTGTGATGAGAAGAAGCCTGATCTCAATTCTTCCTGAGTAGAATTTGGTGCTCTGTGTGCTATACTACGATATGATAGCGGAAAAAATATAGGTGGGAAAATTTCAAGCAAAGCTGACACTTGGAATTTCCGTTGGGGTTGTTTTGCTACCTAGCAGGAAGGGCTAGGTAGGGGGATATAGGATCTACAAAAGATAACTCGCTCGATATTTATGCGAAACAATTCACGTCACCTTCGATATGGATGGCTCAGACAATGGCTCCTGTACGTATAAGTTCAGGGCCCGTACCTGTCATTTAAGCACTTCATGTGGTCAACTCAAAATCGGGCTATTGCTCCAACCGACAAAGAGCTGGAGATGTTATTTCAACCAATGTTTGATGAACACCTTGAACAATCTCGAGTTAATGAACCAGTACCTTCTGCTACTGAAATTAATGCTCAAGTTGTCCCACCAGGTACATCTTTGTCTACAACAATTGCTCAAGATGCACCGTCAACAAGTGCCTCATCGTCAACATCCGATAGTCATCTTCCAGTCCAACACCAAGAAATTCCAGAAGACACCCCAATCATTCACGATGTTCCTCATCCCTCACATAACCTTGTTACTGGAGATCCAGGTTCGGCACAATCATCATCTGGGAATGTTAATGCAGCGGAACCCAACCAAGTTAACTACCCTCCAGATCATATCAGAAGATGGACCAAAGATCATCCTCTGGATAACATCGTTGGCAATCCCTCTCGTCCTGTATCAACCAGAAAACAGTTAGCATCCGATGCTTTGTGGTGCTGTTTCCATACTGAACTGTCCAAAGTCGAACCCAAGAACTTCAAAATGGCCGTGATAGAAGACTGCTGGTTTCAAGCCATGCAAGATGAAATTCACGAATTTGATCGACTTGAAGTATGGGAATTAGTACCTCGCCCAATCTATGTTATGGTTATCGCTCTCAAGTGGATCTACAAAGTGAAGCTTGATGAATATGGTGATGTACTGAAAAACAAAGCTCGGTTAGTTGCAAAGGGATATCGTCAGGAGGAAGGTATTGATTTTGAAGAATCGTTTGCTCCAGTTGCACGGATAGAAGCCATCAGAATATTCATTGCCAATGCGGCAACCAAGAACATGATCATCTACCAGATGGATGTCAAAACTACTTTTTTGAATGGTGATCTTCAAGAAGAAGTCTTTGTCAGTTAACCTGAAGGATTTGAAGATTAGGAAAATCCTTCTCACATCTATCGTCTGAAGAAAGCTCTGTATGGGCTTAAGCAAGCACCAAGGGCGTGGTATGACACACTCTCAAAGTTCCTGTTGGCCAACAATTTCTTCAAGGGTGCCGTGGATCCAACGTTATTCACACGCAAATCAGGCAAACATATTCTACTTGTTCAAATATACGTAGATGACATCATTTTTGCCTCAACAGATCATAATGCGTGTAACATATTTTCAAAAGAGATGAGCTCCAAATTTCAGATGTCGATGATGGGACAAATGTCGTTTTTCTTAGGACTACAAGTTTCTCAAAGTCCCAGAGGCATCTTTATTAACCAAGCAAAATATGCTCTCGAAACCTTAAAGAAATATGGAATGGATCTCTCTGACCCTGTCGATACACCAATGGTGGATCGATTGAAACTGGACGAGGATCTCATGGGGATTCCAGTTGACCAAACTCGATTTAGAGGAATGGTTGGCTCCCTAATGTACCTTACAGCCAGTAGACCAGACCTTGTATTCGCTGTATGCATGTGTGCTAGATATCAGGCTAAGCCTACCAAAAAGCACTTTGAAGCTATCAAACGTGTCTTTCGGTACTTGAAAGGAACCATTAACATGGGTCTTTGGTATCCGAAAGACAACGCCATGTCACTAACAGCTTATGCAGATGCGGATCATGCGGGATGTCAAGATTCAAGAAGAAGTACGTCGGGAAGTGCTCAGTTTCTTGGAGATAGATTGGTTAGCTGGTCATCAAAGAAGCAAAGAAGCACTGCAATATCAACAACAGAGGCTGAATACATTGCCATGTCTGGATGTTGTGCTCAAATCCTTTGGATGCGATCACAGCTCAAAGACTACGGATTTGACTTCAATAAAATTCCTCTGTACTGTGATAACAAGAGTGCAATTGCTCTTTGCTGTAACAATGTCCAGCACTCTCGATCAAAACACATCGACATACGTCACCATTTCATCCGAGAGCAAGTGGAAAATAGAGTGGTTGAACTCTACTTCGTGGAAACGAACTATCAACTTGCGGACATTCTCACAAAAGCTTTACCAAGAGAACGGTTCGAATTTCTTCTTCCACGCCTGGGCATGAAGAGTTTGACCCTTGAAACTCTCAGACGCCTTCAAGAAGGAGAAGATGAGTAAACGAAGTGCCTTCATGTATCCTTGGTACATAAGTTATAAAATAAAATAAAAAAAATTTATTAGTAAATATTTTAAGTCATTTGGAATTACTAAAAGGCTTGCAAATACTTCAGATTGCAACCCGGTTTGATGTCTGGGCATGGATTACTTTATATCCATGCATTATGGGATTATAGTTAAAAATGGTGATGGTAGAGCTGTTCAGCGTAAATTTTACATCTCAATCAACGACTGCAGCTCTTTCAATAGAAATCGGGTCATTGTTTGAGGGGGAGAGTGAATTTGAGAAATTGAAAATTTACCTCATCACACTGGTGTCTATTAGAAGTGATTGGGAGGATCTTCCATGGCTGTTTAGGAATGTTGAAAATTTGGTTGCTACATGTCTCCTAGTCTTTAATCAATAGGGACTAAATCTGCCAAGACTCAAACTTTGGACAACCTTAGGAATGCTTAAACATGAAAATAAAAGAAGATGGAAACCACAGGGACTGAATCTGACAAATTTCAAAAGTTAGAGTATAAAAGGAGGCGGCGGGTTGCCTTTGGTCAAACTTTCAAAAATTTAGTCAAACAAAAAACACACACACTCGCACGCAACTCGCCGCCAAGAACAATTTCCCAATCTTTAATTTCAAGTGTTTTTCTTGCAAAGGTAATCACCAAATCTTCTTCTATGCATGTTAATGTATATATACATTCAAGGAATCGAATTTAAACACTTTAAAATGAGTAGAATAGCTAGACTTCAAATTTAGGGTTCGAAAATTATAAGGTGTTTGAAAACTGAAATTGATTGAGGGGAAAGGTGCGGAATGGGCTTGTGATCAAGTATATATATCTGTTTATCCATTTTGCAAAAATATGTGTGCCTTAGGCGAATTCTAGGTGGCGGTTTGACTATTATAAAGTCATATGCCGTTTGGTTTGTGGTTAAGGATGTTGCTAGTGTGTATCTGATGCGTAGGAAAGATTAGGAATGCTTTAGGTTGTGTTTAGGTTTGCCAAATGAGAATGTGTGTCGATTCATAAGTAGTAGTTCATCACAGCGAGTTGCTTAGATGCTTGGTGGCGGTTTGAGTTTAATAATATTTTATTATTTCAGGGAATCCGCCGCATGGCAGCGGGTTGGTTGAAATTTATATTTTATTATTAAAATAGTCAACCCGCCACGTCGATATTTATTATTAA
>BQNB010045097.1:0-44492 GCA_026074375.1 Tanacetum coccineum
TTTAATATACACGCCTTAAGATTAAGTACCTTCACTTTGTTATTCCTTTCCATCCCCTTAGGAATGTCACGATGGTTTTTGTCATGCTCACCTCATACAAAATAAGGATCGAACATTATCCATCGATCTTAGCATAAAAAACTCATCAAAATTGATCATCATTTCCTTCGCCACAAAGTCCAAAAGGAAATATCTTCATCGAAAAAGTTTTGTCGAAAGACAACATCGTCAGAATCCTCACCAAACCACTCAAACGTGAACCTTTTTAAGCCTAGGTCTAGGAATGATGAAACAAATATCATAAACATGTCATTCTTAACCATTTCATCCGAAATGTTTAAGCATTTTTAATTCGTGAAATGCAAATTAAAATGTCACTCATTGTTCATGTCTAAGTCGTTTTACAAAAACCTTAATCATGCCTCTATTATTATATAGATGGTTAATATCTTCCGTCCACATTTCCGATACCACCTTTAAGACAACCTCGTACCTCGTCGTGTGATTGTTCTATCAACATTGGCAATACTCGAGAAGAACTACATAACTTCGTGGATGAAGTTCATCGTGTGATTGTTCTATCAACATTAGCAATACTTGAGAAGAACTACATAACTTCATGGATGAAGTTCATCGTATGCTAACCGTCATCCATCATGACATTGTCAAGCTCATCGCTTCCATCTTTATTTCTCTTCATTTATTCTTTTTATTCCACAATTTATGTCCAGATGAGCACGAATTAAAAGGGAAGGGAAAACACACCTGCTCACATATATCCTTTAACTAAATACTCTCAAGAACTCACATATTTGATTCTTATTCACTAGAAACCAACAATGTAAAACTGAGTCATCCTTACCACTACCAATCTTGAGTCATCTACCTAGTCATCTTCACAAGAAGATTCACCATGTAACCATTCCCCACAAGTGATTTTCTCAATGAAATGCGTCTCATCTTCATTTCCCGGCACTCATAAGCATGTGTGCCTATGTTGTCAAAAGTTAAGTGAATTTCGTAATGAAATGCCTCACATCCTCATATCCTCACACTCATAAGCATCTGTGACTATGTTGTCAAAACTCGAGTGAATGTTGTAATGAAATGCGTCTTATCATCCAATCATTTCCAATTTTTAGAAAGTGAAGAACACAAAGAAGATATTTAATCTTCAAGTGTTGTTGAGTCATCACACTGTCGTGTCTTTTATTTTTCTTTCACCATGAAAGAACTACTACCTCATTTCACATTTTCACCTTTGTTCGTCAACATCAACAACCAACAAAACACCCAACAAACTTATAGTCAACACCTTCCCCTTACATTCACGCTCATCCTTCTTCGTGTATGTTTCCTCAACAAATTATCCTTATCATCAACATTTAGTTTGATCTAAAGTCTTATGATTATGTTTATCCTTAAACACCCCAAACATGAAAAGCATACATAATGCTTAACGAAGAAACCTTGAGGATTTAGGAATCTCTCAATACAACCCTTAGTCTATTCAAATCCACATCATCATCCTGGTTAGATAATGATACCATAAGGAATGTGTTGATCAAAATACATTAATACTCCTTATCCAAATGACATCTTGGAAGAAGTCATTCTCATAATAATAGTGTGTCAATCAATAAACGAAATTTTTTCTTGTTTATTAAAGGTGGTAAATTATACCGAAGTGGGTGTTTGATCATATCTTAAGCATGTGTACGGTCTATAATACCTTATCATTGGTTCTAAACATTCACATGTCTAAATATACTCGTGTGTCTAGGTTTTAATTTTTCTATTAAAATGTCATAGTTTAGAGTGCATATATCTAAGACATTCATTCTTGTTCCCCTTCCGTGATTGATATATAACAATCATCGTTATTTTATATAAATAATATCCACTTTTATACTTATTTTTTCTTTTGTAGCACACTTTCGTAGCTTGATTCCTTGGTGCCCCAAACAAGGGGGAGCATACACCGAGGGGGAGTTACAACCGTTATGACATCTACACATTTCTTGATATGTGTATCCAACCCTTTAATATCGCTCCTATATATATATATATATATATATATATATATATATATATATATTATGTTGCACAAAACTAACCCTTGATGTAGGGTAAGAGTTTGCAACAAATTTGATCCATGGATTCGCTAGAGTCTATATCATGGAATGGAATGTCATAGAGATGGCAGATGAGCTAAGGGGTGCTCGAGGTTCAAGTAGATATCTTCGTGAGATTTTAAACGAGGTTTTATAGGAGCAAGACTTCACTAGGGATGATGCAAGCTCGCCTATTTGTTTCAAGGATTGAAGTGTAGTAAAAGTCTCGCCTAAGAGTCCACCTTTTTACTTCGACAAAAGGGGGAGAAGAATTGTAAACAAGTAACTTATACATCTTACCATGAGTTATAGTTTACATATTTTGTCATCATCAAAAAGGGGGAGATTGTTGGTAGAAATATTACGATATTTAATCTATACATTCTCTTCATGTTTTGGTGATGACAAACATGTAACTTATAACACATAACGTAAAGTGCTTAAGTTACTCGTGATCACAAATCATCAATGCATTCATATGACAACATCTCTCGACGTCTCAAGACTGCTTCAACGAAGTTTGCACCCGACCTAAACATGGGTGATAATAACAATGCACATCCTTGAGGTAGAAAGACGCCACGTGAGGTGAAGGCGGTGTATGAATGGCTAAACTATCTATTACCTTAGTCCTAAAACTATCTGGATTATGTGATTTAATGGGTGGTTCGGGGCCTCTTTCATCTCCTAGACTTACATCTAAGGATGGATAAATAGGTAAGGGTTGTGGTTGAGGCTTCGGTTAATCAAAACTAGGAACTTCCCTAGAACTAAGAGGAATGTCATGATTACAAGTATTCAAGCCTAAATCCTCTAGTTGTGTTTCGTTTAAAGGTTTTACCTCCATCGGGATTCCTATAGTCTCTTCTACTTTTTTCGGGTAAGTCACGGGCGGTGTGTATACCTCAAATGATGGAAGGACTTGTAGGGAACTTTGTGGGCTTGGATTATCTATCTTATCCTATGTTATGCACCTAAGCATCTCAAACCAAACCTTTTTATTGCCAAACAATTCATTTTCTTAAGCCCTCAAACTTGCTCATTCTTGCTTAGTAATATCTTTAAAAGGTTTGTCCCAATCTTTTTGTCCCTGGGCAAAATTCTCTATGGTTTCTCATGCTTCTTTAGCACTTAATTCCCCAAGGTCCCCGTCTGCAGCAAAGTTAAGGTCTATTTCGGTGTAGTGGTTGACATTATTATAAAATATTTGAATCTGGGTCCATAAATCGAGGTCGGCTTTTTGAATTAAGTCTTTGTAACGAGTCCACGCACCGTAGAGAGATTCATCTTGATGTTGTTGGCACATTAATGTATATCTTTGGAATGGGAAGGTTGTGTTTCGTGATGGGTTTTGAAAAGGTGTGGTTGGTGGTCTTTCATACATCATGATGGTGAACGAAAGAGTTACAAACAAAAGGCACAAAGAAAAGATAGACTAAGAGAAAGCTAATTAAAAGGAAAATAAAAATCTCACTTGATAGGAATCTCGTGAGTAGACCTAAGCTAAATAAAATTCGAAACCTAACTATTCCCCATGCAGTGGCACCAAAAACTTGATATGATATCATTGTAAACTCGCAAAGAGTTTTACAACTCCCTAGGCAGTGTACCTAACCGTTGTAGTGTAGTATAGGCAAGACTCGGAGGGTTGTTATCGTTCTCTAGGGGAATAGGTTGGGAAGGCTCGAACAAAATATAACAGAGGTCTAAGAGGTTGAAAGAAGATAGTTTTTAGTGTTTTTATATTTTTAGAAAGCAAGTAAAATTCTGGTTTTGAGAGGTTGGTTTTGGTTTTAGCTAATTAAACTACCAATAAATGTAAACTACTTTGGTGAAAACTTATATGGTAAACGAACATGTTTAATTAATCATGCACTACTCCTTAGTTTGCTTCTCATAATCCTATTGCTTTGTCACACTTGTGATGATCTGTGTAAGTATTTCCTTAATCATGAACGAATTACACGAAAACACCGTCTATGTAATATTTTGTTAAGGCAACGCACAAGTAAGGTAGTGTGAAGACTATTACAAGGCTCCTAAGAGTACATTACATGCATTAAAATACTTAAGAGGGATCAACCATATTGGGGGTAAGGTAGTATGAAGACTGTTATCGATGGTATCCTTTCTACACACTCGCGTTTCCCTAGACGTCTATGCTAATGTAATATTTTATAGCCAGTTTTATAGAGCCCAATGCGCACATCCATCATAAGAAGCAATATTAAAAGGATCTACAAACTAAGTTTCATGCAATCATAAGTAAATACTAATGGATCTAGGCTAGCATGTTAAAAGGAAGCAAGGAACAATAAATAATCAAACAACACATAGACATATTAAATGATAAAAGATAGAGGACTTCACTTGATTAAAACATGTGTTCAAGGCTGATACAATAGGGTTTTGACACCTTAAAAATGACCCAAACGGCTGTTATAATCGACTTTCAATAATAGGGTTCGGTTTTCAAAAGTTACACACTCAAAACCCTAAAAATGAGTTTGTATATATAGGAAAACGGGCGCGACGGCGTTGCGTTATAATCCTGGAGCTGTCGCCCCGCTGAATCTTCTAGGGCTTCTTTAAGTCGGTTAGATCCTGACGCCGTTGTAAGAATCATGACGTCGTCCTTTGTAAGCTCTGACGCCGTCACAAATGAATGTGACACCGCCTCCACGCATTGTATGAGTTTTCTTCAAGAGATTTGGTGTATAGTTGTAATCTTGTCTGTTTATTCTCTAAATGAGCCCAAGTCATGTGTATTTCCTCCAAAATCCATCTAAGTTATGGAAACTAGAAGGGGGAGTTGAATAGTTTACAGGTTCGTTTTCAGTTTAAAAACTTTTCTTTCAAAATACTTAGATTCGAGTAGTATGTTTAACCAACCAACAATATGAAACAATCAAGTAAATATCTAAACTAATGAAAAATAACAATCACAACAATATAAGGAGATGAGAGAAGTAACAATCAAACCAAGACACCAAGATTTATAGTGGTTTGGCTACGAAGCTATTCTTCATCGTACTCCACTCCCTGAGTATCCTACTCGAGATTTCAATATGTCAACAAGCTCCCTTCAGGCGGAGAAAAAAACCCGTTTACACCCGCTTACTGTTTATTTTTCTACACTAAGCTAAATGTCAAGTCCTAATCTTACTAAACTAATCTAACCACTATCACAAGTATACCACATCACAAGAATCTACACTATCGATTTACGACAATATCCGAATCACACAAATACCTAAGATAATTACAATAGGAATTTGATACTTCGAAGAAAGGAGAGAGTACAACTAACGACACGTGCATCGTTTCTTGACGAAATACGAGTGATCTTCTCTTAGCACTTGAATTTGGAGGGAAGAGATGAGAAGAAGAGATAGATAACTTGAAACAAGATCAAGAATGTTAGTGAAATCAATATATTTAGTGAGAGAAAGAAGGTTTTAGAGAGAGAAAGAAGTGTGACAAAAATTCGTAGCAAAGAGGACTGATTTTTCTGCAAGGAGATAGAGCAGTATTTATAGCAGGCAAGAAATCCAACGTCCACTAGCGTGCGGTTCCTGCGTCCTAAGAACTAGAATAGTGGCCGCCAGACCTATAAGGGGGATCGCTAGGTAAGACACGACCCACACTCCCTTTTTTGTCTTTATTGTGGGCAAGGTAGTATCTGTATAGAAGCATCATTTTAGAGAGGGAAAATTTGAATTTCAAAAATTAAGTTTGTAATAAAACATTTCTTTTAATTACAAAAGTATTTTGTCTAATTTAATTTTGTGAAATTCTTTTTGTAAAAATATAATGGATAAGGAAAAAAATATTTTCATGATCACTAAATCAATGCTTTAATGATTTGTTTGTTCATACCATAAGTGATTACTATTTATAAAATGGGAATTTTAACGATTTAATACTTTGAAACGCTTAATTAGTTATCGTAAATGTTTTACATTATAATGTAGCATGAACGGAGAACATGAGGGGGGGGGAAGGTCGAAAATAAAAAAACGATTTTAGACATTAATTGTCTTAATAATCTCCCCAATTTGATGTATGAGAAAATATAAAACATCAATTGTGTATAAAATTAATAGTTACACATTGAAAATGAGTTTTGTTCCAGTTTCTCCCCTTTGTCAAATTCAAAAAGGATTAACCGATCGAGTAGTTTGAAGAAGAAAGAATCATGAAGGATATCAGATGCCTCCCTTGATGTTTGCTTCCCCTGTTCGAGGCAAAAACCAAGGGATCGTTCTTACGAAAAATTTGTTTGCTACTAAACAAAGGTAGAATACAAGTGCAGAGACAAATTCTTTAAAAGCAAACACATTAAATTTAAGTCACCCAAAAGAGGAGTTGAGGCATTCAACAATCAATAAACTCATCCATAACAATAGCAAATACAACAAAAACATTCATACAACAAAGATAAAACTAGAAATAATACAAGCTAGGAGAATAAAAAACCATACAATAAGAATATTAGAAATTAGAAATCATAAAAGAAATACATAATAAGCATAAACTACACTAGTTAATCTCAAATCTCTGTGAAAGGGGATGGGCTGATATATCAAAAGATGGGAAGTATATTATAGTATACTTGAGCTTTTAAGAGTGCCTAATTATGGCGAGGAGGTTGTTATTGAGGATGGAAATTGAGTGGAAGGACCAATGATGAGAGATTTGATACGATTAAGGTCATTTTTCAACATATCAAATATATTTCTGGTATCTAAGCAACAATGAAAAAATTTTAAATGAAAGTTTACTTGATCTAAAAAAGGTAGAGGGATATGTGGTGAAGTAGGAGGTGAAGGGTTTGTGGCTTTAATTGCTTGTTGGAGATTCATGTCAAGTGGATTTGATAGGTGGTGAATTTCATTAAGGTTTTATTCAAGTTTTGTAGAGGTGAAGAGTATGAGAGAGAGTTATTTGAGATAGGAGAGGTGGGAGTAGTTCTATTTGGTGGAGAAGAAGGTGGTGAGGGAGGAAGACCATGACTTTGTCTCTAAGGTTCGAGAATGGCCCTTTGGTATTTTCATGAGTAGTCACGAGGGGATTTGCTAGAGGATGCATTGAGAACTTGAAGAGAAGTGAAAGATTTAGAAGTGAAGATGTGATTGAGATGAAGAATAATGATGTTCATATATAGAGAAATTTTAGGAAAGGCATGGTATTGGAGAATGAGGATTCTAAGAAGTGTTTTGTTTAGAAAGGAAAGATTTGTTAGACCTAAGGAGAATATGGTCAAATTTGTAGAAAAGAGGAGACAGGAAAGTTACGTGGTTCCCCTGATGGCAGTTCCGTAAACCTCAGGCGGTCCCATATATATTAGGGGGCCGCCCTTGATTTTTGGGGGCCGTTCTCCGGAGACTTGCGAATTTTTCTAAATGTTAATCGTTTTTCAGAATGACTTAAATGGGTTGGAAGGATAATTGTGGCATTTCCATCTTTTCAAGAATCATATACTCTAGCTAACAGATAAAAACTCATGCAATAGGCCCAATTAGAGACATAAAGATGACATAAATGTCCAAGAGTATCATATAGCAAGCATGAAATATTAGCGAAAATGATAAGTTATACACGAACTAGAATAAGTGAGATAGAGGTTATTACATAACAATAATAGTATGTATTTCTAGCAATAATACTTAATAGAAGTATCTCAAATAGAATTCGAGTCATTACTTGAAACTTCTTCGGAGGATATGGAGATAATTGCGTAAAGATGAGTAGGATGAATCCAAGGTTTCATAGATGGCCAATATGATATATATTTTGATTTTTGTAGATGAGGATTAATTTTGATGTTATTGATAAGGTATTAATTTTGATGGGTGATGCATATAGACAATTTTGAATCATTCAATATATTGCCTTTGGTGAGTTGGGTGATTTTTATTCATTTCAACTTCGTGGGGTTTGGATATTATAACATAAGTTTAAAGGGAGTAAGTGGTTGACATGCTATACATATTTGTGACCTGGTGGAGGCAGGAAAGATTGGTGTTAGTGTTGGGTGTGTTCCCAAATGATTTTCTGGTTAGTATTTCATGCCAAGATAGGCCTTGGGGATCTTAATGATGGCATTATTGCAGGGGGATTGTTGGACGGTGGTTTTGTAGGGGGATTGATTGATCTGAGAGGGGGATAGTCATTGTGGGGCTGTTTTAATGGGCTATTTTGCATTTTCAATTTTTTTTGATAATATTTCTACAAATTTCATAATCATTTTTGATAACATTTTTGAGATCACATATTTGTTATATAATCAACTATAGTATTTTGATTATTTTTACCTCACATTTTCAAATATTTTTTATTTTTCATTTTTATTGTTTCTTAAAATTTATAGTTATTCTAATTCATATCATTTCTTTTTATTGTGGTGTTAACATAATTTGTTTACTCTATCATTAATTGTTGTTTAATCAATCATGTATGACGAACTTCTTCTTTGAGAATTGTTGTTTGGATATTCTTGGTTTGTCAGTTGTTGTGATTGAATTGATAGTTTCATTTGGTTGTTGGAGTTGTTTGTTTGGTTAGGTGCTGTTTGACTCTTTGATTGATTCTCAATGCTTAATGACTCGAGAGATGAATCTTCAGAATAAGAACATTCTCCATCACATGGAATGAAGAGAATTGAGGCAAATGACTCAAGTAAGAGTTTAAATGTTCTTTTTAATCCCCAGAATTTTAAAAAGATATTTTGATCATTGTCTCTAGTAATTTCTATTAAAGAATAAAATTCAAGCAAAAGTCTTGGACAAATCCTTTTGTGAAGTTCGTATATACTCAAAAGTTTGATAGTTTGAAACATGATTTGAATATTATCATATTTTGTAGACTCGAAAGATACTGGACGACCTTCATGAATTGGTCTACACTCTAGGTTTTGAATGAAGGATTTTAATTTATTAGGAAGATATTTTTCATTTGAGATTGTTGGAACGTATGATTTTGTGTACCGTAGTTCTTCTTCCAATGTCATTTCACCTAATTTTTTTTAAAAAGAAATTGCAAACTTTAGTAAGGGTGTCTCATTGAAGTAGGTGTCTAGTGTGTGCCTAAATGTAATAGATGTGGAGTAACAATTAACTCGACCTAACAATTAAAGTCTTAAGAGTTAATCCAAACGCTCCTTAGTTTGATTTTGCTCATCCAAACAAGTCGAAAAATACATAAGAATTATGTATCACGACCTTTGTTCATGAGATCCTTATGCAGGTGTTTGAAAATGTTTTTAGGTTTTATTGACAATGCATAACCACAATTTCATTATGTTCCTAACGTGAGTAATTTAAAAATAAAATTAGGGTTTTGGTTCGAAATCAATTTTTTAACAAATTCACTAATGTATGCAAATCCTATGTCTACGGGAATCATATTAGTTATACATTGTATCCTAGTTGTCTTAATTGTACAAATTTGAAAGAAAAATAAGAAATCCTCAATTTCAATTTTGTGTTCATCATGAACCCTAGACTCAAATTAAAAGAAAATAGATGAAATGACTTACAATTGATGATCTTTAAGATGTTGTGAGTGATTATAGGTGTTGATTTGATCTTCAATTATAGTTGTATGTGGTTGATTTTGGTTTTTAGGATGTTGTTGTTCGTGTTCGTCGCTGCAGATATGAAAGGGGGTGTTTGTTTTTTTGTTTTGAAAATTTTAAGTTAAGAGTTTAATTTTTAGTGTCTGCTCATGGCGGTAATATCGCTAGCACGCCCCCCCCCCCCGGCTCACATATATATTTGGGGCCGCCTAAGGTATGGGGGCCGCCCTCAGTGAGGGGTTTTTGTAACACCCCCAAAATTTCAACAACGCAGCGGAATACCACTTGGGGTGCTACTTCATAATACATAGCGCTAAATACAAGCGCAGAACGACCTCTAAATGGGTCGTTTGTTACAAAACTATCTCGTTTGATTTTCTGAAATCAATATAATAGTTGTCCCTATTGCATCCTCAATGAAAAGCTTGAAAGCGTCACAACGAGATTTGGTCATTTATAGAAATCCCAATTATGGAAATCTTGTCATGTTTAGACTCAATGCACATCAGATATCCAAGCATCTAATTCACCTGAGAAAACATTGCTTAAAAAGTTCAACATAAGGTGGTGAGTTTCATAGGTTCAGTTTTGATATGAATAATAACCAAAGGTTTCCAAGTATATATGACATTTAATTCCTTAACAATTTCCTTTCAAAAAATATATGTATGATTTTCTACAAATCAACAGTTGCAAAACATGCAGACCATTTAATTCACATTAGTCGCCAAAAACGTATTAAACATTAGGGACCACAAGATTTTCCCCGTGTTAAAGCAAAAACTTACAATACTATCACAAACATATAAACTTCCCGTGATGCAAAAATCATTAGAAAACTATTTAAGTGAACAACAAATGCAAACATCACGAAACCCTGATTACGTTTCCTAAGCTCATGACACTGAAGCTCGACAATCTTTCTTGCAATAATATATATTGCAATTTCTGCCCCGATTAGATGTCTAACCCGAAACATCCCTAAATTCGACATGCTATAACGTTCGTTCCCGGTGATAGCTAATCACCCGAACGGGGAGGTCGTTTCCCAAATAGATCTATTCATAACATTCGCGCTCACATAATGTAATTCCACAACTCATCTATGCAAAATTGATGTTCTATGATAAAGGGGCTCAACTTGGGTTATCGCTACTTAGGCAACACGTAATCATAATATAAAATTGATCCACTTGTGTCCATTTATAAAACGATGCATGTTTTCATCCCAAAAATATATATAACATTTATCCAAAACGAGTAAAAGTGAGGCTATGAAACTCATAATATCCTTTAAAAACAATCACATTCTTATAAGATAATCCAGTAAGTAAAGAGTTTGTAGACAAGCATGTATTCCCCCTCGCGGGTTTATAAACATTCAAAAGATTGAAAAGCGAGGTTATGAACTCACCTCGATGAGGTAGAACGATTGACAGATAGGCATCTAATATGCACAATACGAACGGAAGACAAAGCGGCTCGATCAAGAAGTTGCAGCTAATCTTAACAGCTAAGATCCACTAGCCTAGGATAATGTATTTGGGTTTTCCGATGAATGGTTACATCAACGCTGCATGTTGATGAAGAATTAGATTTAACGCTGTAATGGTTTGGTGGTTGGTTAAATAAATAAATTGAAAATATACGCAAAGTGTGTAATATATATTCTTTATATATTACTTATGAAAAATAACCCTTATCTAATTCCTACCGTGAATTATATAACAAGGACAATCAATCCAAAGATTAATGAAAAGTATATAATACCTTGCAGGTATTATATAATAAGTGTGAATAATTAATTAAATCAATTAGTTTGACATTACTTTAATTAATAAAAAGACTTTGAATAATGGTAGACACATGTCTTAACGTTGTGAATTAATCAAACCATGTTTGTAACAGTTTATAACCATTATAAAATATAAATTAATATTTTATAAATCATGTTTCGTTTCATCGACGGGTCGTGTCTAAATAGTTATCTCATTGTAAAAGTATAATTTCTTATTCGTTTATCCGGTTATTGTATAATACAATTTATTATATCTTTAAAATATAACTTGGTCCCTTTTATCGGTTTCTAAAATAATAGAAGCTTTAGTAAAACATTACTAAATATAAAAATTTATATATAAATTTCGCCATGACATTTCCGTTTATATATCGTTCCCCACTTTTATCAAAATTCAACGTTTTCCCACTTTAATCAAATCATGTTGCAATATACACTAGTTATTAATTATATATTATATATTATTGTATATATATATATATATATATTAAATTATATACATAATATATATATATATATATTATTATATACGATATATATAATTAGACAAATTTTTAAATAGCACATTTATTTAACCAATTTAAACCACCACTAGATCCGGTTATATAATTAAATATTGAAATATATTTATGAGTCCATTTTTGTAATCCAAAACTCACCCTATGTTGTTTCGCTAAACCAAACGCACCTATTTCTGCTAAACCAACCAAATCAATGGATCCCCTTTTGTTGTGTTCTCTAAACCCAAACGCACCCCTTGGTGTAAATCTGCCAAACCTATACGTACCTATTTTCTGTCTTCAATAAACAAAGACCATGTCTGTTCTATGCTAATACACACGCACTCTATCGTTTGACCTTGATACAAACGCACCCTAATCTTGTTAATAACCCAAAAACAAACACCCCTAGCTGCTGACCCGGGAACCACAACCAACAACACACCCTTTTTGAATGGCTGTCCTAAACCAAACAGCCCCACCCCGGCTGTTAATCACATAACCAAACGCACCTACGGTGGTGTTTGCTGCCCCAACCAAACGCACCCCTAGTTGTTTTCTACTAAGCCAAACGGACCCTTGTGCGAGATAGAAAAACCAAACGCACCCTCTTGGTGCAAATACCAACCAAACACAGCCTATGGCTGTTCTCAACAGCCAAACGCACCGCTGTGTTTTTAATAACCAACCTGGACGCACCCTATTTGAGCCAACAATTCAAACGCAGCCTTGCGGGCCGATACACTCGAACAAACAAACACCCCTAGGGCTGCCACTATACCAAACACACCCTTGTGCGTGGCTCCGATCGAACACCACCTTGCGGTGGTGGTTTCGGTGGCAATATCAAATCAACAACCACCCCTTTTAGGGCTGTCCCGAAACAAACGCCCCTCGTGGGCTGTTTTTATAAAACCAAATGCACCCATTATCGGTGAAATAATCAAACCGACGCACCCTTGTGGTGCTCGGGAAAAACAAACGCAACCCTTGCTGCTGTTGCCGGATCCAAACGAACCCACCCGCTGTGGTGGTGGTGTTTTACCACCGAACCGAGCCGGAACAAAACACCCCTCGTGGTGTTTTCAATTCGGTACCACGCGCACCCTTGAGGCTTCGAGACAACACCGAACGCGCCCTTGGCGGAGGCTGACGTCGGTAAAAAAAAATATAGGGGGGCTGTGGTGGGGTAGCAGCCAAAGGAGGGGGGACCGGCGGCTGTGGTGACAGTGGTGGTGTGGTGGCGGCGCGTGGAGGAGAGTGGTAAAGGGGATCGGGTAGATCCGGTGACGAGGGTTAATTTTGGAATTGGCCGGAAAAGTTTTCCGGCGGCGGCAGTGTGGTGGCCGGCGGCGGCTGGGTGGTTTCCGGCGGCCGAAAATCATGAGGAGGGAGAGAGAGACAACGAGTGTGTGTGTGTTATTATAGATGGAAAATGAAAATTTTAATATATAAATTTTATATATATAATAAAATTTATAATATGAAATGATAATACCCAATAGTCTAGGGTTCATTTTGTAAATTTTTAATATAGTTTTTATAACTATCGGTTCGGGACCCGTTTGAACTAGTTAACGGTTGATTCGAGTCACGAAACTCGCGCCATTGTTTTCCAAATCGTTTTTCCGATAAAAACGAGTATTTATTTGATAATATCTCATAAATATTTTTATAACATTTATAAAAATGTTCGTTATTTATTTGGTGAACCGGTTACGTCTCATTCAAAAGTAAAAATAGAAATAAACTTTTAACCCGTATATTCGCGTTATCAACAAACGTTTTCGAATAAAATGATGACTAATTTATTAAATATTTTTATTTAATAAAAATGATAATTAAATGTAATTTAATTATTTTTCCCGTTTCTAAATCTTGCGAGGGCATTTCAGTCACCTTCTTACTGTTTTCGGATCTCGGTCAAAACTAAAAAGTTGTCAGGAATGTCGTTTTACATCAAATTGCTTTAGAGTCCGAATAATGAAAACGTGATTTAGCTGCTCGTGGAATGTCGTTTTACATCAAATTGCTTTAGAGTCCGAGTCGTGAATACGTGCTTTAGATGACGTTCTTATAAGTCAAGCCAGACCCTAAAAGGTCCATGATTGAAATCGTCATTCAAAAATTCTGAACATACTCGGATGTTACAGTACCGACCCCCTTAAAGAAATCTCGTCCGAGATTAAATTCGTGTGATCGACTGCGAGACCAAGGAAACCTTAAGGTTTAAATAAACACGTTCTAAACAAGACGCTGATAACTTTATTCAGCAAAATTCGGTGTTTCTACACTTCTCAATCTACCAAAAATTTTGGCTAGGTTTGTCCAGGATATTTAATCCATCAAAATGGGTATCTCAAAATATATCATTACAGATCTTATGACTGGTATAACCGCGTTATAGGAAAAGTCTCATTATAGTGAAAACCTCAAGAAGAAAGTGTAGTCGCGTGAGTATGTTTGTATAAGTTATTCTAAATGTCCAATAGGAGAGGAAACGGAGTCCTCGTTTCTTCTACTATTTGTAATGTTCGATGATTCACATCAACATGGCTTATGTATGTAAGTACCCAACTTACTTGGCAGTACTAGGATGTATTGTGACTTAAATTGATGTACTATTTGTCTGCAATGAGTAATTCAACTGAATACTATATCGACATATGCATTATCTTTGTTTAAGGTGGGTTTCCTCAGTTGGTTGAAAAATGTTTGTTACAATCTGGGACCGAAACACCAGGACCCCAACAATAGCAACCAAAACGCAAAACTAATAACAAATAGAAGATGGGATAACGAGGGTGAGACCCTCCAGAAAACAAAATCCCCATGAATAAAATTCAATAAATGAGAAGAGCTATCGGCGAAAGAGCTTCTTCTATAAAACGGCAGATTATGAAACTTATCGTTAGTTTGAGGACGAATCACTCCATTATACTCAGCTTATGTAACAAGTCTGTCAGTTCCACGAACAGTTTACGATCGCAAGGATTTGCAATTGCAAAAGTAACAACTTAAGAATGAGATAAGGTAGTTCCAATTGAGGCCTTAAGATTCTGTCGAGTGGTAGAACACGATTGTGTTTCTAGACCCTCTTCAAGTAGAATTTTGGGCAATTTTCGAATTTTAGGCTCATACTCGTGTCATATCGGATACCATTAAGCCCGACTCATTTAATAATTTAATTATTTGCATAAAGAAGCCGATCCTATTTTAAGTAAATAATCAATTGAGTAAACTTAATGGTCGGGTGATTTACAATTTATTTATTTAAATGAAGAGGCGTCCCAATCCTTTTAAATAAACAGATTATAAATCATCCTACTTAATAATTCCCGATGAAATACGCGTACTCACATAACCTTCAAGGTGATGGATGACATTACGATGCATGTGCTTCTAATGAGTATCAGACGAGTGTTTAAAACTCGTCTTCAGGGAATTCGAAAAGTAATAACTATCAAGGAACGAACATAGAGTTTTCAAGATAGATAATCGTACTACTCGGTTAGAGTAAAAATGGAAAAATCTCTATAACGAGTCAACATAGCGATTTGACCATATCAATCCTCATACAAGTCCCGCCTATACAAGACTTGTAACATTTAGATTCATACATAATCCCATGTAAACAGAATTATAACGGCCTCCGTGTAATACGATATTACATAAAGTTATGAAGAAAAATAATATTCTTAGAGACCATTGTTTAACTTACAATGTCTGAGGTATAATTGAGACCATTGTTTAACTTACAATGTCTGAGGTATAATTGAGACCATTGTTTAACTTACAATGTCCCATAGGGTATAATTGAGACCATTGTTTAACTTACAATGTCTGAGGTATAATTGAGACCATTAGTTTAACTTACAATCTCTGAGGTATAATTTAGACCAATGGTATAAACTTAACAATGTCTGAGGTATAATTGAGACCATTGTTTAACTTACAATGTCTGAGGTATAACTTAGTACCATGTTTTATCTTAACAATGGAGTCGAGGTAAATAATTGAGACCATTGTTTAACCTTACAATGTCTAGGTATAATTGGACAATATTGTTCAAACTCACAATGTCTTAATAAATGTCTCTGGTATTAATATAACTTAACTCATAATAAATAAACGTGCGATATACGCAAAAGATGTAAGCATATATATTACATATATGTATATCACGTAAGCACTTAATGCAGCCACTTAATGTAAGCACATAAGCAAGTAGCGTGTATGCACTTTGAAAATGTTTGATGTGATGCCAATGTTTGTGAAGACGAATAATAGTGTCTAGGTATATATGCAACCTATTTCTCTATAGCCTATGCTCATACCAATCTGTAACACCCCCAAAATCATACAAAGCAGCCGGACTACCACTTAGGGGTGCTACTTTCATAATACACAGCCTATATACAAGAGAACGACCTCTAAATGTTCGTTTGTAAAACAATCTCTATGATTCTAAAAATCAAAAAAATCTTTCCCATAATATTGCCTCACAATGGAAAAAAGCATGAAGGTGACACAACGAGATTGATCCTTCGTAAAATCGCAATTATTTTTATGAAACCTAGACAATTTAGACCTCTACTTTGCACATCAGATAATCCAAGCATTTAATTCACCTGAGAAAAACATGCTTAAAAACGTCAACATAAAGTTGGTGAGTTCATATGTTAGTTTAGATATGAATAATAACCCAAAGGTTTCCAAAGTAAATTATGACCAATTTAACTCCTAAAATGTCCTAGTCCAAATATGTATATGATATCTTAAAACAAACAGTTGCAAAACATGCCATACATTTTAAATCTCACAAATAGTCACCCCCACCCCCCCCGCCAAAACGTATAACATAGGACCACAAGAAACTTCCCGTGATGAAACAACAAATGCAAACATCACGAGACCCTGATTACGTTTCCTAAGCTCATGACACTGAAGCTCGACAATCTTTCTTGCAATTAAAATATATATTGCAATTTACGCCCATCCGGATGTCTAACCCTAAACATCCTAAATTCGACAAATGTTTTATAACTTCGTTCCCGTGATCAGCAAGTCCACCCGAACAGGGAGTCGTTTCCACACATAGATCTATTAAATAACATTCACGCTCACATAATGTAATTTCCAACTACATCTATGCAATTGACAGTTCATGACATGGGACTTAACTTGGGTTATCGCTACTTAGGCAACCCGTAATCATAATATAAAATTGATCCACTTGTGTCCATATATAAAACGATGCATATTTCATCCCAAAATATAATATAAACCGATATCCAAAAACGAGTAAAAGTGAGGCTATTCAAACTCATAATATCCTTTAAAAACAATCATATTGTTATAAGATAACCCAGTAAGTAAAGAGTTTGTAAACAAGCATGTATTCCCCCTCGCGGGTTTATAAGCATTCAAAAGATTGAAAAGCGAGGTTATGAACTCACATTGATGATGAAGAACGATTTGTAGATAGGCATCTATTAAGAACAACTAACGAACGTAAGACGAAGCGTCTCGATCATGAAGTTGCAAATAATCTTAACGCTAAGACCCACCTATGCCTAGGAATAGTATATTTTTGGGTTTCCCCCGATTGAATGGTTACATCAATGCTACACGTTATGAAGAATTAAAATTTAACTTTGTAATGGTTGTGGTTGGATAAATAAATAACATTGAAAATATACGTAAAGGTTGAATATATATTCTTTATATAATACTTATGAAAAATAACTTTAATATAATATCTTACCGTGAATTATATCACAAAGACAATCAAATCTAAATTTTAATGAAAAGTATAAAATACCTTGCAGGTTATTATATAAATGAAATGTGAAGTATATTAATTAGAATCAATTAGTTTGACATTACTTTAATTAAATGAAAAGCTTTGTACAAAGGTGTGACACATGCGTTAAACGTTATGGAATTAATACAAACCATGTTTGTAACATTTGTTTGATAACCATTATAAAATAAAAAATAATATTTTATAATTTATATTTCGAGTTACTATCGACAGGTCGTGTCCTAAAAATATTTATCTCTTTTTAAAATATAGTTTTTTGTCCCCTTGTCATTTTGTATAGTTATATTTTAATATATCTTTAAAACATATCTTAGTCCCTTTTACCGGGTTATCGTATAATATCAATTTAGAAATCTTAAGACTATATATATTCGTCTTTTATCGGTTTTCTAAAATAACAGAATCTATAATGAACTTGTTATGTATAGTGGTTTACAGATTTTCCGGTACGACTTATTTGTTTATATAATGTTTTCCACATTTATACAATCTAATATTTTTCCACTTTCCAAATCGATTCGCGTGTTTTAAATATATATAAATATATCATATAATATATATATATATATATATATATATATATATATATATATATATATATATTTAAAACTAAACAAAGTAATAATTATCGTATTTATTTAACCATTAACCACCATTTAGTTCCGTTTTATTATTTATAAAGTCTTGAAATATAATTATGAGTCCATTTTTGTAAACCAAACTAACCCTATGTTGTTTCGTTAATCCAAGACGCCCAATTTCCTGTAAGACCAAACCAACGTACCCCTAATGGTGGCTGCCCCAACCAAACGCCCCCTTGTCGAGTTTATATCAAAACAAACGCACCCCGTGTGGTGGCTGTGTGGTGGCTGCTCCAACCAAACGGCCCCTTGTGCGGTGACAGCCCCAACCAACGCACCCCTTGGTGGCTGCCACCCAACCAAACACCCTCTTATCCGACTATAAAAATTTCCAAACGCACCCTAGTTGTTCTTAATCCGAACCAAACACCCCCGTTTGGCTGCCAACCCCAAAAACAAACAAACACCCCTAACTGCTATAAACCCCCCCTCCTGAATGCACCCTATAGCGGCGGCAGCCCACCATACTCACCCCGTGGTGGCGGCTGCCCCCCTTTTCAGCCCCGAAACAACAAACCCCCGTTTAGAAACCGGTAAACGCACCCTGTTAGTGGTGGTGGTAAGACACAAACCAGCCGCACCCTTGTGGTGCGGTGGCTGTCACCGAAACTGTAACATTTCATATTTTCAGGTCATTTACGACGCTATTTAAATTCACTATTTATTTTATTTTCTCGTACGCGTTCGCTTTTAATTTTAATCGATAAGCTAAATCGCGTAAGCTAAAAATTAGCATTCAATGTAAACGGGCATCAAAACGATTAAACGTTTACATCAAGCAAGGGTTAAGTAATTATTTTGAGAATAATTATTAACTTTGTTCATTTTATTTTTATCGGATACGTAAAGTGTATACGTTTCGCGATAAATTGCGTTTAGGCACTCCCGGAACCACCAAAACTTTTCTACGCTTCAACAAATACCCACATTTATACCCAATACATAAAAATTACTAAACTTAATCACCTATAAACTTCCTATAGCCGAAAATTCTTGCAATGTATACCAAGATATAAGAAAAATTTTCATTTGGTCAAATGTACATTCATAGCCATCCATTCATTAATTCTAGCCATGCCTTCTCATTAAACTACACCATGCCATGTCTCTTTGACTTGGACCAAGACCAAGACCATCCCTTAGACCATACCATGTCTCCTTGACTAGGTCTTGCCATATATATGCATGTATATCTAGTAAGAGATCACATACAAGCATAACACTTGATAAAAATCAAAATTTTCTTCCCTTTTTCTCTCTACTAGCTCACGGCATCAACCCGTCCCCCCCCCCCCCCCTACACAAACCCATACAAAATTTTATTCAACCCATACACTTTCAATATACTCTATCCTAAGAAAATATAAGGTATTTCCAAGTATGGCTAAGTAAGCATTTTCACAGTGTTGAATCAAGAAAATGAAACTAAGGGTATTTAAAATGGAAAGCTAGGGTTTTAAATATCTAAACAAGGGTTAGATCCTTTGGTTCAATCATCCTTACATCATAATAAGGTTATCTAAAAACCTTCATGTCCTCACTTTCATCATCATATTTTTAGATGTTTTTACATGTCTATTATGGCTATATCACCACATAGGACTTTTTAATATATGTAAAAACGAATTATCACTTATGTTTATGAATTACACACTTTTCTATGTCATATTGTTATATATATCATGGAAAAATAGATTATATAAATATTTATGACTTTTTGTTTAAGTATAAACATAATTTTGGTATAAATTTGGGTTTAGAAAGTTAATAAAACAAAAAATCTTTATCAATGAAAACACACACATGATAATAAAATGGGTGATATAGATTTCGACTTCATAACAGTAGGTTTTTGACATTACAATAAAAATAATACGCCTCATGAAGATTCAAAATGATAAGAAACACGAAAAAAATAAAAAAAAAAGCCGATTTATAAAAAAATAACGAAAACGATACGTTAGTTAACGAGTTTTACTAACTAGAAATACTTTTTATAAAACTATTTTTTTTTATAAAATTTACTATTCATTACAGAAATTGATATATTTAAAACATCATAATAAATAATTATATCACTTTTAATTACTATAGATCAACCTCGAAAGAATCGTTAAAAACTGGAGCTATAAATACGAATAAAATACTACGTTTACGAGTTTACGATAACAAAAACTATAACAAATAAGTAATATATCTGTTATGAACAAGTAAAAATCACTATTCATACAGAAAATCAAAATTTTAAAAATGTTATATTTTGATAACTCGACTTAATACGAAAATGTGGACATAAGAAACGTAAGAAACGGGCTTAAAACGAGAAAGTTACGCATTATTTTCTAACTTGTGCACTATTTCCTGAGGTGAATAGTGTTGGTTCGTTTTTAAAAATAATTTTTTGCGAAACATATTTAGAATCAATTTATATAATATTTATACATTTCTCATTAAACATGAATATAAAATGGGAATGGTAGATAACACTCTTTTTACTAAGAATAGGAGTTCAAACCTCATCATCGTTCAAATATATGTCGATGACATCATATTCGGTTTGACTTGTCAAGACATGTGTGATGAATTTGCCAAAATCATGCATGACGAGTTCGAGATGAGCATGATGGGTGAACTTAACTTCTTCCTTGGACTACAAATAAAACAAATGGAATATGGTATTTTTTTTAATCAATCTAAATATATTAAAGAAATGCTTAAGAAATTTAGCTTAGAAGAATCTAAACCAATGAAAACCCCCATGTCCTCCGATACCAAACTCACGAAAGATGAAGAGTATGAGTCGGTAGATAGTACCAAGTATCGAGGCATGATAGGTAGTTTATTATACGTAACGGCAAGTAGGCCCGATATCATGTTTAGTGTATGCCTTCTTGCCCGCTTCCAAGAGGCTCCCAAAACTTCTCACCTTGAAGCGGTTACGCGTATCTTCCGATACATTAAAGGCACTACGCACTTAGGATTATGGTATCCTAAGGGGACCGGCATAGAAACAGTAGTATATGCATGCTCTGATCATGCAAGAGATTATGTGGATCGAAAGAGCACTAGCGGTATTTGTATGTTCATGGGATGTTATTTGACATCTTGGTTCTCGAAGAAACTACCGAAGCTGAATATGTAAGCTCCGGAAAGTCATGTCAATAAGTACTATAGATGAAACAAGCTCTTATCGACTATGACGTTCGACTCGACGACGTCCCGATCATGTGCGACAATAAAGGCGCGATTAAACTTAGCAAAAACCCGGTGCAACATTCTCGAACGAAACACATCGAAATTCATCACCACTTTCTTTATGATAATGTCCAGAAAGGACATATCTCAATCGAAAAAGTGCCGTCCGTCGACAACATCGTCGACATTCTTACGAAAGCCCTTAAACGTGAATCGTTTAACTATCTACGTCTTGGTTTAGGAATGATGGAACACATACCATAAATCATACTAGTCCGCTTCTCTTTCTCCTGTCTCAATTCTAGTCCGTGTTCCATTCCGTTTCGTGACAACTTAAATACTTCATTTTAAGTACCTTAAGCATTTTTAATTCGCGAAATGTAAATTAAAATGTCACTCCTATTTGTAAATTTTTTGTCCAGAACTGACTCCAAAATGTAACATCCGAGAACTTTCGGAATTTTAAATGGAGATATAAGTTATTCCTAGGTTGAATTATCAAAAACGAGAAGTTAAATCAGGTTTTCATTATTCGGACTCTAAAGCAATTTGATGTAAAACGACATTCCTGACAACTTTTTAGTTTTGACCGAGACCCGAAAACAGTCAGAAGGTGACTGAAATGCCCTCGCAAGATTTAGAAACGAGAAAATAATTAAATTATATTTAATTATCACGTTTTATTTAATAAAAATATTTAATAAAATACTTAGCAATTTAATTAAAAGCAATTGTTGAAAACGCGAATATTCGAGCTGAAATCCATTTTCTTTCTATTTTAGACTAGGCGTAACCGGTTCACAAAATAAATAACAGATATTTTATTAAATGTTATAAAATATTCATGAAATATTATCAAGTGAATACTCATTTTTATCAGAAAAATGATTTGGAAAACAACGGCGCAAGTTTCGCGCGTTGAATCATTAGTCAAGTCGCCCAAACGAGTGTCGAACCGCTTTTTATCAAAAGTATATTAAAAAGTTACACTTTTTACCCTACACTATAAAGGACTTGACACTTTCTTTAAAACTTTTAATATATATTAAAAGTTTATATATATATATTTTTTTCATTTCCATCTCTTATAAACACACACACATTCACTAGTTCTCTCTCTCTCTCCCCCAAAGTATCCAGCCAGCTACCACCACCGTCGGATCCGACCACCATCGTCGCGCCGCCGCCGGAAAACTTTTCCGGCCGATTTCAAAAGTGTTCCTCTTCTTCCGATCTACCCAACCCACTACACCACTCTCCTCCACGCGTGCTTCTTCCCCCCTCTTTTTTCTTGCCGACGTCAACCGTCGCCAAGGGCGCGTTCGGTGGTGTCTCGAAGCCTCAAGGGTGCGCGTGGTACCGAATTGAAAACACCACGAGGGGTGTTTTGTTCCGGCTCGGTTCGGTGGTAAAACACCACCACCACAGCGGGTGGGTTCGTTTGGATCCGGCAACAGCAGCAAGGGCTGCATTTGTTTTTCCCGAGCACCACAAGGGTGCGTCGGTTTGATTATTTCATCGAGAATGGGTGCATTTGGTTTTAGTAAAATAGCCCACAAAGGGCGTTTGGTTGGGGCAGCCTACGGTGCGTTTGGCTGTGACAACGGCTAAGGGGTGTTTGGTTTGATATAAACAGTTAAGGGGCGTTTGGTTGATTAGTTAAGGGGTGTTTGGCTGTGACAGCCAACAAAAGGGTTGCGTTTGGGTTGGTTCGCACCGCAAAAGGGTTCATTTGGTTGTGGAAAACACCCGAGGGTGCGTTTGTTTCGAGTGTAAATTGGCACCAGGGTGCGTTGGTTTAGCCGAGACCACCACAGATTAGGTGCGTTTGGCTGCCACCACCACAAGGGTGCATTTGGCAGCCACCATCAACAAAGGGTATGTTTGGTTTATTATTTCACGAGTAAGGGTGCGTTTGGTTGACATACAAACACCACCGTAGGTGCGTTTGGTTATGTGATTAATAGCCGGGGTGGGGCTGTTTGGTTTAGGACAACCATTCGAAAAGGGTGTGTTGTTGGTTGTGGTTCCCGGGTCAGCAGCTAGGGGTGTTTGTTTTTGGGTTATTAACAAGATTAGGGTGCGTTTGGTTTCAGGTCAAACGGATTAGGGTGCGCGTGGTTTAGCATAGAACGGACAAGGGTGCGTTTGGTTATTGTGACAGAAATAGGTGCGTTTGGTTTAGCGAAACAACATAGGGTGAGTTTGGTTTACAAAAATGGACTCATAAATATATTTCAATATTTAATTATATAACCGGATCTAGTGGTGGTTTAAATTGGTTAAATAAATGTGCTATTTAAAAATTTGTCTAATTATATATATATATTAATAACTAGTGTATATTGCAACACGATTTGATTAAAGTGGGAAAACGTTGAATCTTGATAAAAGTGGGGAACGATATATAAACGGAAATGTCATGGCGAAATTTATATCTAAATTTTTATATTTAGTAATGTTTTACTAAAGCTTCTATTATTTTAGAAACCGATAAAAGGGACCAAGTTATATTTTAAAGATATAATAAATTGTATTATACAATAACCGGATAAACGCATAAGAAATTATACTTTTACAATGAGATAACTATTTAGACATGACCCGTCGATGAAACAAAACATGATTTATAAAATATTAATTTATATTTTATAATGGTTATAAACTGTTACAAACATGGTTTGATTAATTCATAACGTTAAGACATGTGTCTACCATTATTCAAAGTCTTTTTATTAATTAAAGTAATATCAAACTAATTGATTTAATTAATTATTCACACTTATTATATAATACTTGCAAGGTATTATATACTTTTCATTAATCTTTGGATTGATTGTCCTTGTTATATAATTCACGGTAGGAATTAGATAAGGGTTATTTTTCATAAGTAATATATAAAGAATATATATTACACACTTTGCGTATATTTTCAATTTATTTATTTAACCAACCACCAAACCATTACAGCGTTAAATCTAAATCTTCATCAACGTGTACCGTTGATGTAACCATTCATCGGGAAACCCAAATACATTATCCTAGGCTAGTGGATCTTAGCCGTTAAGATTAGCTGCAACTTCTTGATCGAGCCGCTTCGTCTTCCGTTCGTATTGTGCATATTAGATGCCTATCTGTCAATCGTTCTACATCATCGAGGTGAGTTCATAACCTCGCTTTTCAATCTTTTGAATGTTTATAAACCCGCGAGGGGGAATACATGCTTGTCTACAAACTCTTTACTTACTGGGTTATCTTATAACAATGTGATTGTTTTTAAAGGATATTATGAGTTTCATAGCCTCACTTTTACTCGTTTTGGATAAATGTTATATATATGACTACAAATAAAACAAATGAAAGATGGTATTTTCTTTAATCAATCTAAATATATTAAAGAAATGCTTAAGAAATTTGGCTTAGAAGAATCTAAACCAATGAAAACCCCCATGTCCTCCGATACCAAACTCACGAAAGACGAAGAGTTTCAGTCGGTAGATAGTACCAAGTATCGAGGCATGATAGGTAGTTTATTATACCTAACGGCAAGTAAGCCCGATATCATGTTTAGTGTCTGCCTTTGTGCCCGCTTCCAAGAGGCTCCCAAAACCTCTCACCTTGAAGTGGTTAAACGTATCTTTCGATACATTAAAGGCACTACGTATTTAGGATTATGGTATCCTAAGGAGACCGGCATAGAAACAGTAGTATATGCCGACTCTGATCATGCGGGAGATTATGTGGATCGAAAGAGCACTAGTGGTATTTATACGTTCGTGGGATGTTGTTTGACATCTTGGTTCTCGAAGAAACAAACCGCTCTTGCTATATCCACTACCGAAGTCGAATACGTAAGCGCCGGAAAGGCATGTCAACAAGCACTGTGGATGAAACAAGCTCTTATCGACTACGACGTTCGACTCGACAACGTCCCGATCATGTGTGATAATAAAGGCGCGATTGACCTTAACAAAAACCCAGTGCAACATTCTCAAACCAAACACATTGAAATTCGTCACCACTTTCTTCGTGATAATGTCCAGAAAGGATATATCTCAATCGAAAAAGTTGTATCCATCGACAACATCGCCGACATTCTTACGAAACCCCTTAAACGTGAATCGTTTAACTATCTACGTCTTGGTTTAGGAATGATGGAACACATTCCATAAATCATACTAGTTTGCTTCTCTTTCTTCTATCTCAATTCTAGTCCGTGTTCCATTCCGTGTCAAGACAACTTAAATACTTCATCCGAAGTACCTTAAGCTTTTTTAATTAGCGAAATGCAAATTAAAATGTCACTTCTATTTGTAAAATTTTCATCAAAAACTGAGTCCAAAACCCCTCACTGAGGGCGGCCCCCATACCCTATACGGCCCCCCAATATATCTGTGACCGCCAGGCGATATGGGACCACCATCAGCAGACACTAAATCTAAACACTTAATCAAAAAAATTTCAAAACGCAAAAAACAAACACCCCTTTTCATATCTGCAGCGACGAACATGAGCCCATCACCCCAAAAACTCAAAATCAACCACTAAAACTATAATTGAAGATCAAATCAACACCCATAATCACTCACAACATCATAAACATCATCAATTGTAAGTCATTTCATCCATTTTCTTTCAATTTGAGTCTAGGGTTCATGATGAACACAAAAATTGAAATTGGGAATTTTTCATTTTTCTGTCAATATTGTACAATTAAGACTACTAGGATACAATGCATAACTAATATGCTTCCCGTAAACATAGGATTTGCATACATTAGTGAAATTGTTAAAAAATTAATTTTGAACCAAAACCCTAATTTTATTTTCAAATTACTCACGTTAGGAACATAATAAAATTGTGATTATGCATTGTTAATACAACTTAAAAACGTTTTTCAAACACATGCATAACGATCTCATGAACAAAGCTCGAGATACATAACTCATATGAATTTTTTTGACATGTTTGGATGACCAAAATCAAACTAAGGAGCGCTTGGATTAACTCTTAAGATTTTAATTTTCTCTAGGTCGAGTTAATCGTTACTCCACATTTGTTACACTTAGGCACACACTATACACCTACTTCAATGAGACAACCTTACTAAAGTTTGCACTCTTTTAAATTAGGTGAAATGACATTGGAAGAAGAACTACGATACACAAAATCATATGTTTCAACAATATCAAATGAAAAATATCTTCCTAATAAATTAAAACCCTTCATTCAAAACCTAGAGTGTAGACCAATTCATGAAGGTCGTTCAGTGTCTTCTGAGTCTACAAAATATGATAATATTCAAATCATGTTTCAAACTATCAAACTTTTAAGTATATACGAACTTCATGAAGGGATTTGTCCAAGATTTCTGCTTGAATTTTATTCTTCAATAGAAATTACTAAAGACAATGATAAAAATATCTTTTTAAAATTCTAGGCATTAAAAAGAACATTTAAACTCTCACTCGAGTCATTTTCCTCAATTCTCTTCATTCCATGTGAAGGGGAATGTTCATATTCTGAAGATTCATCTCTCGAGTCATTAAGAATCAATCAGGAATCAAACACACCTTACCAAACACACATTCTAACACCAAATGAAATTATTCAATCGATCTCAACAATTAGACAAACCATATTCCCAAACAAAATTCTCAAAGAAGAACTTTATCATGACATGAGATCTTGGAGTGAAATCATTCAAGATAATACCTTTGGCACTTAAAATGACTCAAACTTTATTCCTGCATCATCATGTCACATGATGTATTGCATTCAAACACACACTCCCTTCAACTTCACTTATTTCCTAACCAAACAAGTTAAAAGGATTAAAAATCAACCAAACTCTCCAATGTCATATGGAATGATTCTAAATCGTCTATATGATCACCTCGTCAAAATTAATCCTCATCTACAAAAATCAAAATATATATCATATTGGCATCCATGAAACCTTGGATTCACCCCACTCATCTTCAAGTAATTATCTCCATATCCTCTGAAGAAGTTTCAAGCAATGACTCAAATTCCATTTAAGATATTTCTATTAAGTATTACTGCTAGACATACGTAATATCATTATTGATGTGTAAGAACCTCTATCTTACTTGTTCTAGTATGTGTAAAACTTGTCTTTGTCACTAGTGTTTCATGCTTGCTATATGACACTTTATGGACATTTATGTCATCTCTATGTTTCTACTTGGACCCATTGCATGAGTTTTTCTTCTCTTTTAGCTAGATTATATGATTCTTGAAGAGATGGAAATGCCATAATTATCCTTCCAACCCATTTAGGTCATTCTGAAAAACGATTAACATTTGGAAAAATTCGCAAGTCTCCAGAGAACGGCCCCCAAAAATCAAGGGCGGCCCCCTAATATATATGGGACCGCCTGAGGTTTACGGGACCGCCATCAGGGGAACCACAAAACTTTCCTGTCTCCTCTTTTTCTGCAACTTTGACCATATTCTCCTTAGGTCCAGCCATTCTTTCCTTTCTAAACAAAACACTTCTTAGAATCTTCATTCTCCAATACCATGCCTTTCCTAAAATTCCTCTATATATGAACATCATTCTTCTTCATCTCAATCACATCTTCACTTCTAAATCTTTCACTTCTCTTCAAGTTCTCAATGTCATCCTCTAGCAAATCTCCTCGTGACTACTTACGAAAATACCAAAGGGCCATTCTCAAACCTTGGAGACAAAGTCATGGTCTTCCTCCCTCACACCTTCCTTCACCAACTAGGACTACTCCCACCTCTCATATCTTAAATAATTCTCTCTCATACTCTTCACCTTTACAAAACACAACTCAAAACCTAAATGAAATTCATCACCTATCAAACCTGCTTGACATAAATCTCCAACAAGCAATTGAAGCCACAAATCCTTCACCTCCTACCTCACCATATATCCCTCCACCTTCTTTAGATCAAGTAAACTTTCATTCAGAATTTTGTCATTGTTGCTTGGATACCCAAAATCTATTTGATACATTGAAAGATGACGTTAATCGTATTAAATCTCTCATCATTGGTCCGTCCACTCAATTTCCATCCTCAATAACAACCTCCTCACCAAAATTGAGCAATCTCAAAAGCTCAAGTTAACCTAATAATAAACAACCCATCTTTTGATTATAGCATCTTCTACTCTTTAAGAATCAACTAGTGTAGATTTATGCCTTATTATGTCTTTATTTTATGATTATCTACTTTCTAATGATTCATATTGTATGAATTTATCTTAGCTTGTATTAGTTCTAGTTTTATCTTATGTTGTATGAATGTATTAGTTGTATTTGCTATTGTATGAGTTTCTTGATTGTTGAATGAAACTCTCTTTTGGGTGACTTAAATATAATGTGTTGCTTAAAAGATATTTGTCTTGCACTTGTATCTCTAACTTTGTTTTGTAGCAAACAATTTTCGTAAGACCGATCCCTTGGTGCCCCGAACAAGGGGGAGCAAACATCAAGGGGGCATCTTGATATCGTCGATTTCTTTCTTCCTACAACTACTCGACGATCATCCTTTTTGAATTCGACAAAAGGGGGAGAAATGGAACAAAACTCATTAATAATGTGTAACTATTAATTTTATACAAAATGAGTTTATATTTTGTCATCATCAAAAAGAGGGAGATTGTTAATACAAATAATGTCTAAAAATGTTATTTATATTTTTCGACCTCTCAATGTTTTGATAATAACAAAATGTAAAAACGTTTACGATAAAATTAAATGTTTACAAATTATTAATCGTAAAATTTTGTAGGAAACTAGAAGGGGGGGTTGAATAGTTTACCGGTTAATTATTGTTTTTAAATCTTTACTTAAAAATGTTTGATTCGAGTTATATGTCAATCAATCAACAATATGAATCACAACTAAATTATCTAATGTAACGAACAAAGTAAGCAATGATAATAAAGAGATAAAGAAATAAACGATCAAACCAAGACACCAAGATTTATAGTGGTTCGGCAACGAAGCACCTCTTCGTTCCTACTCCACTCCCCGAGTACTCCACTCGAGATTTCACTATGTCAACAAGCTCCCTTTAGGCGGAGAAAACCGTTTACACGTCGCTTACTTCCTTTTCCGACACTAAGCTAGATGTCGAGTCCTAATCTTAGCTAGAACCAATCTATGACTTCCCTAAGTCTTTATACACTCACAAGATATATATACCCTTGGATTGACACACAATCCAAATCACACCAATACACAATTTACACTATTGGATCTACACACAATCCAATTTACACAACAACACTAAGTAAATGTAATGAATATATGTGATCTTGAGGAGGAAGAGAAAGATCACTTGACAACAAATCGTATGTAGAAGAATACGATTGTTCTTCTCTTGCACTTGATTAGAGGAAGAAGGGAGGAAGAAAGAATTAATCACTTGAAACAAGATCAAGGTATGTTAGTGATCAAGATATGTGTTTTAGAAAGAAAGAAAGAAGAGAGAAAAACAGATCTGAAAAAATTCGTGGCAAGAGGTTCTGTTTTTCAGATGGGGTGGCCCATTATTTATAGGGACAAAAAATATAGCCGTTGCTGACGGCGGTCCCTTATATATAAGGGGGCCGCCAGGCCTATAAGGGGGCCGCCGTAGACTACGCTCCCTTTTTTGTCCTTTTGTGGTGAAGGTTGTATCTGATTTAGAACCTTCCATTTTGGGGGGAAAATTTGAATTTCAAATTTTATGTTTTTAATAAAACATTTCTTTTAATGAATAAATATTTTGTTTTTATATTTTTATAAAAACACTTTTGTAAAAATGTAAGGTTTAGGGAAGAAAAATTATTTTCTTGATCACTAATCATGTTTAATGATTTGTTTATCCATACCTTAAGTGATTAATCTTAGAAATGGAATTTTACGATTAGTAATTTATAAACGTTTAATTTTATCGCAAACATTTTCACATTTTGTCATTATCAAAACATCGAGAGGTCGAAAAATATAAATAACGTTTTTAGACATTATTTGTATTAACAATCTCCCCCTTTTTGATGATGACAAAACATAAACTCATTTAGTATAAAATTAGAAGTTTATAAATTATTAATGAGTTAAATTCTATTTCTCCCCCTTTTTGTCGAATCCAAAAAGGTTGATCGTCGATTTGTAGTAGAGGGAAAGAAATTGACGATTAAAGACTCCCCCTTGATGTATGCTCCCCCTTGTTCGGGGCACCAAGGGATCGATCTTACGACAGATACAACCTACCCCACAAAAAGACAATAAAGGGAGCGGAGTCTACCTAGCGGCCCCCTTATATATTTGGGACCGCCGGGACCGCCGCCAGTTACTGTTGGATTTTCTGCCAATAAATACTGCTTCATCTCTTGCTGAAAATCAGACCTCTTTGCACGAATTTTCTTACACTTCTTTCTCTCTCTAAAAACCTTCTTTCTCTCACTAAATATCTTGATCACTAACATCTCTTGATCTTGTTTCAAGTGATCTAATCTCTTCTTCTCATCTCTTCCCTCTCATTCAAGTGCAAGAGAAGAACACTCGTATTCGCCAAGAAACGAAGTGTTGATTAGTGATCTCTCCTCTTTTCTTCTAAGTATCAAATCTCTATTGTAATTATCTTGTGTATTTGTGTGATTCGGATTGTGTGTAAATCCGATAGTGTAGATCTAGTGATTGTGTATTGATTGTGAAGTGGTAGATTGGTTCTAGCTAAGATTAGGACTCGACATTTAGCTTAGTGTCAGAAAATAACGTAAGCGACGTGTAAACGGTTTTCTCCGCCTGAAGGGAGCTTGTTGACATAGTGAAATCTCGAGTAGGATACTCGGGGAGTGGAGTAGGGCGAAGAAGAGCTTCGTAGCCGAACCACTATAAATCTTGGTGTCTTGGTTTGATTGTTCCTTTCCTTATCTCTTCATATTATTGTCATTGTTATTTAGCTTTAGTTTAGATTGTTATATTGTTTGTTCATATTGTGAATTGGTTAAACATACAACTCGAATCTACATATTTTGTAAGCAAAGTTTTTAAAACGAAAACGAACCTGTAAAACTATCAAACCCCCCCCCCCCTTTTCCTAGTCATTCACAATCCGTTTTAATTTGGCCAATACTAATTTATGGATCCGCAAATTCAAAATTGCAAAAAAAGTACGTATTTTGATGGTTTGGTTCCACTTTTGGTCCTTGGTCGAATTGGAATGACTAAAATACCCCTCTGTAATTTGGCCAAACCATAAGGAACATTTTTGCAATTCTCACTTTCTAATATTATATTATTATTATTATTATTATTATTATTATTATTATTTATTATTTTTAAAAAATTTTAATTTATTTTATTTACTTATTTTTTAATATTTTTAATATTTTTTTATTTCGGTTTCAGTTTACGGGCAATAATAAAAAAAAATTATAATCAGTTTAAAAAAAATTAATTAATTTTATTTTTTATAAAAAAAATTAAACAAAAAATTAATTTTTTTTATTCGGTTTCAGTTTACGAGCAATACTAAAAAAAATCTTTAATTTTTATTATTATTTTGGTTTCAGTTTACGAGCAATAATAAAAAAAATTAAAATTTATTTTTTTATTTCGATTTCAGTTTACGAGCAATAATAATAAAAAAAGTTATAAAAAAGTTAATTTTTTTTATTTGGGTTTCAGTTTACGAGAAGAAAAAGAATAAGTCGCGGTGTTTTTTGAAATTTTTTAAAAATTGCTCGTAAACTGAAAATGAAATAAAAAAAATAAAATTTTTAATTTTTTTTATTATTTCTCGTAAACTGAAGCCGAAATAAGAAAAAAAAATTAATTTTCTTTTTAAAATTGCTTCGTATAAATTTTTTTTATTGCTCGTAAACATAAACCGAAATAAAAAAAATTAAAAATAAAAAAATTAATTTAAAAAAAAATATAAATAAAATATAAGTAATAATAATAGAAAGAGAGAATTGCAAAAATAGTCCTTGTGGTTTGGTCAAATTGCAGAGGGGTATTTTAGTCATTTCAATTTGACCAAGGACCAAAAGTGGAACCAAACTTTCAAAATACGGACGTTTTTTGCAATTTCAAAATTTGACGGACCAAATCTGCAATTTGGCCAAACTAAAAGGACCATTTTTGCAATTTACTCCTTTGCTTTTATATATCTTTTCTTTTTATTTTTATTTTGTGTCCATCTTTTCATGTGGGATGAATTATAGTTTATACTTTTGTATTTTCCATTTAACACTAAAAAATATACATAAATGGTCTATGTGGTCTGTCGGGTTTAACGAAAATAGTCCATAATCTTTCTTTTCCCCGAATCCTCTCCTCATGGTTTTGACCCGTATCGGGTTTGGTCACTTGACCAATTTTTCTGTTAGGATATGAATTGACGATTGATGATGAATTTTTGAAATGATTAACACTCTCGATGTGTCACAAAACCACTTTAGCAAGTGACACGTTGATTGATTTTCAAATCGATTTTTCTATTTCAATCGATGAGATAGTAACTCACTGGTTCACTCTTATCGTGTTGTCTGCTTTGAGACGTTTCGATAATGAGAACATGATGAGTTTGATGAATCTAATGCAAATGGGTTAGAAAGATTCTATACTTCAGCTGAAAATCCTGTCAAGGAGATTCTTCTTAAATTGAATCTACCTGATCACAGGTCGATCCTCACGGATTTGAAGATTACTCCAACCAATCATGGGCGAATGCCAAAGCCATATTCGTCCCCCCTCTTTATTGCTAATTGTTTTAATGCAAGATACTTAAAGATGGTGGTGAAGGTACCTGATTCCAGCTGGCTCACAAGATTTATAACCACATGTTAATACACGACCGACAAAACATAAAGACATCATGAAAGCTCAAGTACATGTTTCAAGACTTCTGCTACTCTAATACCGAACATCTTTCTGGAAGTGACGAAGTGTTAAAGTTAAATAATTTCAAGAAAGATGCAACATTAAAGCTTTCCAAGTCAACAAATCAAGAATGGTATGAGCATGTCGGTCCAGAAGTCACAAGATCACAAGATGACAAAGTCACAAGATGAGAAAACGAGATTATGCTTGGTTGATGATCTCACAGTGCTCAAGATCATATCTCTACTTACAAGTAAAGATAAAGGAACAAGCTCGAGCCTAAAGTCAAAGATTACTACAACATATTCACAAGGGAAAAATCAAGAAATGAAGTTTACGAGATGAAGACTAAAGATGTAGCATAGTATGCTAGGTTTAAAGTTTTGTAAATTGGAGTGACTACCCTTAGGGGGAGATTGTTAGGAACAAGAAAAGTATCGGTCACTTCCAATATATACTAGTCTTAGCCCGTAGGTTAACATATGATAAGCTTAGTAAGCTAATATGGCCCAAGGCCCATGGAAGCCTTAGTAAAGCCCATGGCCGGCCTTGTATGTAGCATATATACCCTCTCCATGCCTTGGAGAGGGTGGTTGGTTGTTTCATTTCTCATTTCACACACAAAATAATATTATCATCCATTCCATGTTACTTTCTCTCTCTAGAAACTTTCCAACCCACTTCTCTCTCTAGTTCTTGTATAATATCAAAGATTACTAGTATTCTTCACAGCTGAAGCCTGTGCTTGAGTATGCTATTAAATACAATTTAATTTGGGTCATTAATAATGTCTTAGTGGCCTTAACACTTTAATAACTTTACATGTGCTAAAGGTATTCAATATGCCCATGTGTAGTTCTACTCTTTCAAGTTTAAATATATTTGTCTAAGTGCAGCTCTAATTAGTATTCGGTACATTTTGTTAGTGTTTACTGATTGTGTCGGTCACAGTTAACTAGTTCAGCTATTAGGCAGACTGAGTAACTCGAACCTGATAACTCATAGAAGCGCAGATATCTCCCCCCTTTTCAGATATGTTGGTTATCAAGTGTATGGAAGTTTATGAGAATATGAAGAACTTAAAGAAAAAGTAAAAATGACAGTGGAAATGCTTTCTTACTGATGCATGAATGCATTACAATGATTCAACTCTATTTATAGCTAAAGAAATGTTACGACTCAAACATTGAACTGTTTTTCACCTATAAATAATGGTGTCCTGATATCTTCACTTCCAGCTGTCTGATTACCCAAACCCAAAATATCTGAATCGAAGGATCTATATTTCTAGATATTATTAGGGATGATAAAGGTTCTCAATCTCACAAAACCTTTGTATATGCAACTTTTTATGGCTCCTTTATTAAGGAAGTTGGAAGCGTTTACATCAAATCAATTTTGATTCAACTTATGATCTTCATATGCACGTCTCTTGGATTCCAAAACACTCCTTAAGTTTTGATCAACATGGAAATCCAAATTAGTAAACTATCTAACATGTCATGCTAATAGAATATCAGACTGGGATTGTGATTCGTATGTTTATTAGTCTTTTCTCTTGTTATGATTCCTTAACACAGAACACGAAAGCATTAAAAACAAAGCTACAAGCAATTCAAACAAGTGAAACATCATGGGATATAATGCGAGTTTATTTCGATCAAGTTCAAAGAAATTACAGAAGGTTAATAGAAATGATGTTGAGCGAGCTTTGTGTGTCTTTCGTGTTAATTTGATGTAGTGTATATGAGAACTTTTAAAATAATAAAGAATCATCATCAAGTTAAGGGGTCCTAATTTGATTGAAGTAATATAGCTCTAATAAGGGCATATAGTAAAGTTTTACAAAGTTTTATAAATATGAGTGGCATTGGCGGTGGCGGTAGTGGTGAGTGTCATTGGTGGATGGCGGTTATGATTTCATTTTTGATGAGTTCATTAGATGGTGATGGGAGTGGTTGTTGGTGGTGGAAGTGGGAGGGGGGTGAAGATGAAGATGAAGATGTGGAAATAAATAAATAAATAATCTAGAAAAAAAATAAACAATGTTACATAAATGGTCCCTTTGGTTTATTAGGTGTCAATTAATGTGATCTGCCAAAAATACCCCTGATGAGAAAAAAAGATAACGAAAAAATGGATGGAGTTACGATCAAAGGACCGGTCAACTCAAAATGGACAACTACAGGGACGATCAGTGTAATTTTCGAACTTTTAGGACGAAACCTGCAATTTCGGGACAACCACAAGGACGATCTATGTACTTAACTCTTATAAACAAGTTATGCCTAATTTCTTTTACCCTTCTTCTTCATTTTTCCAAACCGACACACATAAACACACTCCCAACAATCCAACAACCACATTATTCTTCAACAACCATTACAACCATCACCATCCGACAACCACCACTCCCACCCCAAACCACCTCCACCGTCATCCGGACTATATCTGAAAACTACCCCGCCGCCAACCATCACCATCCCGTCATCACCTTCAGCCACCCACGTCGTCACCACCATAGCAGGTCGCCCCCTACAACACTGACCATCACCATATGAAATCCGACCACCCCCATATGAAATCCGACCAAAAACCACAAGATCTGTAATCATATTATCACCATCCGTCGAATATGCCACCGACGTCGCCACCACCAACTACCCACGCCGCCGACGCCACAAACCACCACATCTGTAATCATATTATCTTGATTGGATTATGAGTTATGGATTTTATGGGGAAGATGATGAAATGGGTGTTCAGTTCAATGGCGTAGGTGTGTGGGTGGTAAGGTGGACCATGGCCCACCCACAAAGCCTCAAGATTATACATATGTATTATATTGTAAAGCACAATTTGCTAAAGTGTGTTATATATTACTATCTACTTTTGAGATATACGTATTATTTCATGCATGAATCGGTATAATAATTGATCAATGACTTCATATTAACTCTTAAGTTCACTTTGATTATTTAACCGATGTGAAAACGTTTTTTCGTGTGCAACTAGAGCGTTAAATGAACAAATTTACTAGAATGTTTTGACATAGTTATATATTTCGTTACTTGCTGGCCTCGTAAAAAAATTCGGCCCACCCTAAAACAAATTATTGGCTACGCCCCTGGTTCAGTTTGAAGATTATAAGTATATTTGGTGTTGATTTTACTAGGAAATTCTATTATAATTTTGGGTCTTACAACTTTTGTGATGAAAAGAAAGCAGATGGAGTTTTTGGATTGGACTTGTAACTTTAAATTTCATGTAATTATGTATGTTCTTGTAAACTAGGTTTTGGGTGAATGGAATTTTTTTTGTAAGGAATTGGAATATTTGTAGGTTTATTCTTATTTTTTTGAACTGATATTGGGTATTTGAAATTCTTTAAGTTTTTAATTTGTTAGATGAATATTTGATGGATAATGAAAAAGATGATATAAGAAACAATGTTTTGTGTTTGTGGATTGATATGAAAAAATAAGGTTCGAGATGTTAATTTGATGATTTTGGTAAAAGTTTTTGGGTGAAAAATACTATTAGCATGATGCCAGAAAATTGGTGTAGAAGCTAGAATTTTTTAAAGGTGGTCGGGTTAATGGGTTGAAGAAGATAGATAATGATGGGGTTTGGAATTTGTTTTTGTGAGAAATATGAATAATAATAGGGAGTAGGAATTTTTTTGATAATTATTAACAACAATAAAAAGAATACAATAATAATAATATTAGAGGGTATTCTTGTCATCTATACTACATATAAAAGAGATTGATTGGTATCTCTCTCTTATTAATTGTTTAAATTGTATAAGTTATCTATACTACATATTTAACTAATACATATTTAAGTAAAACATATTTGTATGCACATTGTATAAGATAATATAACACGTCGGTTACAAAACTTGAATTGAATGTTGTCATTATGATCATCTCCACTATTAATTTAATAGAAACATGTTCAAAAATAATTAAACTTTATACCATTGAAGTCCAAAAAATAATATGAAATGGTTTGCGATAATGTTATTTCTTATAATTTTCGTCATGCGTAAAGTCGTTATCACAAAAAATATGTAATCGAAAAATATCGTTCGCCAAAAATATGAGTGCAGGGTACCCGCCGCCGCATTGCGCGGGTACCCTGCTAGTTTCACTTAATCAAACAAGCATTTCACGGTCAAACTAATAGAAAAATTGGTCAAGGGACCAAACCCGATACGGGTCAAAACCACAGGGAGAGAGATCCGGGAAAAAAAGTTTAGGGACTATTTTCGTTAAATCCGACAGACCATAAGGACCATTTATGCAATTAACTCTAAAAGAAATTAAATGTTTTCAAACACACTCATTATCAATTTATAAAAATCGCAAATAAAAGATAAGATTTTTTTATATTTAATAATTTTCAAAAACTTATCATAATCTCTACTATATAAACACCATAATCTTCTTTTGACTCTTGTGATAATTCATAGTTAAGTTGATGGAAATGAATAATAAAAAACATGTTGATCTTGATGTTAAGGTTAGTATATTGTGATCTTTTATTTGTCGTCATAAGTTTGTTGTTTCATTGCTTTAGTCCATGTTCGTTTAAATAACATCTACTTTTACTGCTTTTGTTCGCTTATATAACATCTTCATCCCGCTACCAACCCCAATTCGTTTTTCAATCCAAAATTGTAAACTGGAAATGGGATGGTGTTAGTCATCTTGTATGATGATGATGATGACATCCCAACGCCGATAGTTAAGAACTTCGTAATAAAGTTTTGGTAATTGGACGGAAAAGAGTTTACAATCTAATTGATGAAAGTGAAAGTGATGAAGATTAAAAGTGAAGCATATTGATAAGTATGCTTATAAAAAAACGTATGAAATAATCATGCAACTATAAAAGCTTGGCGTTATAAAATCTCGTTGCTATGCACATGTACTTGTCTATTAAAAGTATAAATCACCCAACGATGTATGTTATAAGATAATCATAGCACATCTCAAACGATATATAGTGTTACGTAATTTTATGTCTAATGTATATAATTTATCGAAAATAGGCATTATTGTGAGGTAAGATATATGAAATTACTTGACGCTTGATATTACAGGTTTAGTTGACAAATTTATAGTAGCCTTAAGAAAGCACATGCATAGAACTCGGACGAAACATTAAATACTACTAAAAGGATAACAATTGATATTTAACGTCGCAAAAAAGATTTAAAAATTAGATTAAAAAATTAATCTATATTGCCTATTCCTTAAGGTGCTTAATCTTACTCAATATTTTCTCATAACTTTAAGGCGATGTTATTATACTAGGTTTTCCTAATTCATGTAATCACATTTTCTTAGTTTCATTTTATTTTATGTAGCCTTGTGTGTGACGGGAGGAGTTGAAGAAAGACGCAACACTTAAAAATGAAGCTCTCTAACAAACACATGGTTTGATAAAATTGTTATGAAAACTGACTTAATGGCTAAGGGGTGTTTGCTTTTGTTACTCCCTCCGTCCCAAAATTATTGTCCCCCGACAAAAAACACACAGTTTAATAAAAGTGCATTTATTACTGCTTTCTCTCTCTTACTTTTTGACAGAATGACAGTTTTACCCTTAGCTAATTAATTAAAGTCTTCTTTAAAGTTTGTAATAATAATTTCAAACAAGGGTAATATAGTAAACTTGATCAAAATTTCCTATCTATTTTTAGTAGTGGACAATTAAATTAGGACATCCCAAAAAGGAAATGTGGACAATAAAAATGGGACGAATGAAGTATTTCTTATACATGTTTGAAATTATCAAAAACACCTCCTTGTAGCATTATAAATGAAACAACTCTATACATGATTTAAACTCAATCAGTATATTACTGTTGCAATAAACAATCTCATTTTTGTTTTAAATTATAAAAACATAAAAGTTTAATGATATCTTTTATTTGCTAACTAGAAATACCTAAAAAAACAAAAAAAAAAGAGTTTGAAAATATCAAAAGAACAAGAAATTAAAATAAAGGAGAGACATTGCTTGAAAAGAAAAACTTTCAAAGCTCTATATAAGCAAAGCCCACACCATATCTTGAAACTTAGTTAAACTTTAGATGTTATTAAACATTGACAAGGTGTTCTTAAACAATATTTGTTGAGCTTATACGTTATATAAACTATAGTTTAAGCATTAGGAATTTTTTTTATAATTGTAAACGAGCTTTCGAGCTCTAGCTTGAGTTAGTAAACAGGCCTATCCAGCTTCATCTTTTATATGAGCATCTTAAGCTTGAAAGTTAGTTTACCGTTGAAGTAAAAAAAAGTTAAAACTTTTAAACGAGCTTCGAGCTCGAACAACAAAAAGAAATATTCGAGTTCAAGCTCGAGCCAATTTATAAAAGTTTATTCGAGCTCGAGCTGAGTAATTAATAAACTTGCTAGCTCGTTTAAGCCCAAACTCGACTCGGCTCGAATCGTTAACACCCTCTTTTAGGGGCGTGCACAGTTCAGTTTGGGTCGTTTTTGTCCAAAACCGAAACCGAAACCGAATGTTCGTTTTTTTGCATAACCATAACCGAAACCGTTCGATTTTCTCGGTTCAGTTTTTCGATTTCAATCTATTTTTCGGGTTCGGTTTCTTCAAACCATTTGTACTTTTTTTAATTAAAAATATTGACATTATAAAGAAAAATATTAAGCCCAATAATCAAGGCCTAACATTCGGTTTCTTCATAAACGTTTATGTCAAAGGCCTTTTTAACATTCATTTTCGGTTTCTTCAAATCTTCTAGTAGTATAATTGGTTATATATTCACTAATCAAGACCCAATAAAGCAGCCCATCAAGCCATTAGCAGCCCAATATTAGTATTGTGTATAATGAAATCGGTTCGGTTCAGTTCGGTATTTATGTCAAAACCGAAACCGAACGAAAGTTCGGTTATTTGAAGAAAAAAAAACCAAACTGTCGGTTTCTAGTTCGGTTCCATTTTTTCGGTTATTTTTGCTCACCCCTGCCCTTTTACCAAAATTTTGGGTGGCATTTGAAAATTGGGCGAAAGTGAGAGAGGGAATCAAGGAAGTGTTTATTTCCCGCTCATTTCTTCCCCCAAAATTCGCATTTCTCTCACATTTCCTCATCCAAAACACCAATCGTTCGACCAGGTATCCACGTCAGCCCTAATTCCTTTAATTCTACTTGTTTAGCTTATTATAACTCACCAATTTGAATTAATTAACCGGATTAACAAATTAGGGTTTCATTTTAATTTCACAGATCTAAGTTAATTTTATTTATATTTTCATTCTCGTATTATTAGTGTTTGGGATTGCTTATTTTAAAATCAGCTATCACGGAATAGTCTTTCATTTTTCTTAATTTTTTAGTAACAATTTAAGGTCAAAATAATTTCAATCTAGTTCCAATTAAGCACTTTCAAATAAGCAACTTTGTAACAGACACTGCTTATTTTACTTAAAAATTAAGCAGACAAGAAGAAATAATAAGCAAATCGAAAACTTACTCACATTATTAGTAAGTTGTATTTCATCTCAATATATAGTCTTAGGCTATGTTTGGCTCCGGGCTTATCGGGGTTTGTAGGAGCTTCAACCTTTAAAATAAGCTAGCTTATAAAATAAGCGTTGTTTGTCACACATGCTTATGGAAGCTTTTATAAGCCGTAAGTCTTCATAAGCCAAAGCCCATAGAGAAGGGCTTATGATGGCTTATAGCTAGTCCAATTACTTAAATACCCTTCAAAATATAATGGGTTATCACGAAAAAGCTAGAAATATATCTGAATTTAATTTGATGTATTTTTATGCGATTTTACATTAATAAGATTCAGCTTTAACTAATTCGCCAAACAACTTTATAAAAATATAAGCTCCAGCTTTCGGCTTATAATATAAGCTCCGGCCCTAGCCCATTTCGCCAAACATACCCTTATACCTCTTACTTAGACAATGCACATGGAACTCTAAGTATTACCGTACTCCAAAAGGAATATAGTTAAGCCCGTTTACTTGACATTAATCACATTATGTCACTGGTTGTGTACGGGGAGTTAACCAATCAAGTAATCTGTTATTGTTTTTGGTCATGCTAATTAGTAGTAGTAATTTTCATAACGAAAGGCTGATTGAATATACAGGCGATGGAAAGACGCATCGACCAGATAGTTACAGAGCTAGAAGAACACCATAACGACCCAGATTCGCAAAGACCTATTTCCGAATCAACTCTGCATGCCCTTCAAAAGGTCTTAGACTACACTATTGACAAGGATGATCCAATCGAAATCGAAAATCTATCTGACGAATTATCCTCTAAAAACCTATCTCTCTCGACGTCCCTCATCCCTTCTCTTACTTCCGCAATGGGATCTGGTGGACCCCAACACTCTCTCCTCGCTTCCAAGGTTTACCTCTCGTTCCTCCTTACCCCAAATTCAAATGTTCTATCCCTCTTCACCCCCATGGCTTTTTTGTCCTTACTTCGCACCATCCGTTGCGCTTTTAAGAATCGTTCATCGGGTCCACCGTCTGGTAATGCTGGTAAAAAGAAGAGGGGAGGAGGGGGCAGGGGGAAGAACAAGGGTAAGAGTGTCGAAGTGGGCGATGATGAGGTGGAAGCAAGTCAAGCAACTCATGAGTTTGATGTTAGGACTATCTTTCCTGTACTTGAAAGGTTACATCTTGTTTTGGGTTTGGTTCATCTCGACAGGTTTCCTGATAGTTTGAAGGCCATTGTTCAAACCGTGACCGAGATTCCAGTAATGGCACTTGACTCCTGTGGGAATTCGTCCAATTACAATAAGTTATGCAGCTTTTGTTCTGAGATTTTGAGTGAGTTGTTGAAATCTGAGCACGGGGATAAGATTATTACTGCAGCCGAGATATTAAGGTGTCTTTCTTCTTCTATTATCATGTCTAAATCCCAGGCGAGAATATTTGGGCTAGCGTTTGTGGTAGATAAAATGGCTTCAATGGCTAAGGATTCAGATGAGATTCGTAAATGTTTGCTTAATTTTCCAAAGTATTTGGTTTGTAAAGCTCCTGAGAGGGCTGAGCTTAGAGCTTTGGCCGTTGAATCAATACTGGAAATAGTAAAAGCTTTAGAGCATAAAGATCAAACAGACTTTGTTGATTATGTTGTTAACATGACTCGAGGGAAGCCCCAACTAAGACTTCTAGGTGTTGATCTTATTCATAGTTTGATAACGTCATTAGACGATCCTTTAGGGGCCAGTTTGGAAAATGGGTATGAGAGTTCTTGGGGATTCAAGTGTCTGCAAGCACTAGTAGAAAGATGTTCAGATGCAACTGCAGGAATCAGAGCACGGGCTATTACTAATTTGGCACAACTAGTGGGGTTTTTATCAGGGAAGGATGAGAATAAAATCGGGTTGATGAAAGTAATGGGATTTGGTGAAGAGGGTGGGATTAATGACGTTCTGAGGAAACGGTGTGTTGATGAGAAGGCGGCCGTGAGGAAGGCAGCACTTGTTCTGATATCGAAGCTGACAACTTTTCAAGGTGAAGGTAGCGGATTTGATAGTATGCTACTAAAGATTATGGGCGTAGCTTGTTCTGATCAACTTGTTAGCATACGGAAGGCTGCAATTTCTGCACTATCTGAGGTTCACTTTCTTTTTTTGCTATCCCCTTTTTTTGGCCTATTTATATGATCTTAACAAAAAACCGTTTTCGAATTCCGTGTAACTTGCATTGAGAAGTTACTTACGTGGCTGGCTATTAAATTCTGCTTCGGTTTGTTCCAGAATACATGTCCATTTCCAACTTTTAACCAATCAAATTGATTTTAAAAACTAAAGATGACATTTTATTGGCTACACATTTTATGACACGTGTTTGTTGTTATTGGCAGACCTTCAGGAAATTTCATGATGAAAACGTGACTAAGGAGTGGTTACACTCGGTCCCACGTCTAATAGCAGACAATGAAACAAGCATCCAAGAAGAATGTGAGAATTTGTTTTTGGAACTGGTGTTGGATCGGATTTCACGAGCTGGATCTAATGCTGCTTTCTTAGAAAGGGACCAGGATGAAGTATTGAGTTTACTGAAAGAAATCTGCCACGGTGAAGTTACTCCATGGATCAAAAAGATTTGCACCAACCTTGGAAAGAAGTCGAAACTCAAACCCAAAGTTGCAATTTCACTTCAGAATATTATCAGGAAATCCGAGTCTATGTGGTTAGCTGAGTCCAAACCGATAGAAAAGTGGTTAGCGCCAGCTGGCGCATGGTTTCTGTTATCGGAAGTTTCTGGCTATCTCTTGAAAGCAGTGGATTGGGAGTTTTTATATCATCATTGGCAGCTTTTAGACAAGCATGAATCGATCAATAGTCCACCTGCAGCTGAAGAAGAAGAAGAAGCAATAGGTGTAGAGTCAAATTCTGTTGATTGGGCTGGCAATCGTGTAGCGCTTTTGCAAACAATCTCTAATGTATCTGTGGAACTGCCTGCTGAACCTGCAGCAGATTTAGCTCATAATTTGCTTAAAAGAATCGAGGAGTTCAACATGCATTCTATGGAGGTATCTTAATGATTAAATTTATGTTGCAAACTAACAAATGTTTTTCAGAAAGGGCTGGTTGCATAATGTAACTCTAATTTGATTTAAGATTTGTGCAACCAACGTATTTTAGATCAGAAAAGAATCATCTAAGTTCTAAACTTCTGGTTTTAAGGTAATTACATAAGATAACCAATTTTTAAACGCCATGTCACAAAAAAGCAGAGTCAAAAGTTACAGTAACGTTAAGTCATCAACAACCACATCTTCATTTTTTTAACCTCAAATCAACATTTTTTATATATGTTGGTTAGATCATTTTTTTAACGTTGATGCGTAATATCTAAAAAGAGCTGGTTACATAAACTATTACTGCGTATATGAACTAAGCTGGTTACCTTTTATGCAATTAGCCCTTTCAAAAATGGCA
>BQNB010045098.1:3202-44492 GCA_026074375.1 Tanacetum coccineum
TATACAACCTTGCTAGTTCATAACAATGACTAGTTCATCCAAAACAAATTCACCATACTTCAAAAGAAAAACCGCAAGAATGAGTGACTCGCACGTTCTTACACCTTGTTATATATAAATAAACGTAGACATCTATAAATATAAAACAAGGATCAGGACCCACAAAATCAAGAAACCGGAAGCAGTATAGGGTGTCTCCGGGTCGTTATGTCCCAACGAGGCTGAAATGGAAAATCGAAAGACGATTGATGATTTGTGTATGAATGTCACAGGGAATGCGAATATGAATGGGCACTAAAGCTGAGGATAATAAGCAAAAGCACATAAAAATAGCAAAGAGCATAAGCTGGAACAAGAATAAAAACTAGGAATGACAAAAACACTTTAAAACTTTAAACTAAGGCACAAATAAGCTCAAATAAACTTAAGACAAATCTAATAAGCTAAACTAACTCTAAATAAGCAAATACAAAAAGCAATTAAGCTAAATTTAACAAGATAAACACAACAGTACTAACAACAGTACTAACAGTTTTAACTACCAGTACTAACTTGGAGTTAGTACTGCTAGGCTAAAGTTAGTACTGTTAGCTTAAGGTTAGTACTGCTAGGCTAACAAGACTTAAAGAATTAATAAATAAGCAAACAAGCTAAAACAGAAGTTCACCTAACCTTAATAAGCACTTAGTAATTGGAATAAGCAACTAGAATAAACTAAAATGATAAATAAGCTAGAAAACTAAAACTGATAAACTCTTAAAATTATTTTGAAAAGGGCAAATAAGTTCTACTGAAGACAGTAAACTAAAATAGGCTTAATCTACTTTAAAAAACTAAAGAAATCTTAAATAAGTTGAAATAATAAGCTGATAAGCTAAAATGGCCCACCAGTACTAACAGTTTTAACTAACAGTACTAACTTGGAGTTAGTACTGCTAGCTGAGTTAGTACTGCTACCTTTGAAATCCAAGAAAATGAACTAGCAGTACTAACTTGGAGTTAGTACTGGTAGCTTTAAGTTAATACTGCTCCAAAAGTGAACTAGCAGTATTAACTTATAACTAACAGTTTTAACAAGTGAACTATCAGTACTAAGTAAGAAAGTAATACAAACACTTTTCAACTAGCAAATAAGCAAAATAAGCACTTAAAACAGTTCTGCAGAAAATAAGAACAATAAGAAAAAGAAAAACTTACAACACCCTTGCTCAAAACAGGGTAAGCAGTTCTGCTGAAAGTAAGAATAATAAGAAAAAGAGAGATAGACTTACAAAACCCTTGCTCTAAACAGGGTCCAACAATTGAATCTACAAGCTCTAGCTTGCATAAAGCAAGCTAGTGAGAGTCCATAAGCCCATCCAGAACTGGCTTATCATCCATAACATAAGCTGAGGTATATTTGAGAGTGATTGTTGTGATATTCTTTTAACTACTTAGCTTTTTAAGTTCACTTAGTTAAAACAGTTTGTAAACAAGCTGTAATGAGAGCTTTTGAACACAAAACAATATGATTAAGAAACTTAACACTGGTATTGTAAATTGACTTAAAAACTTAAATTTGCATTAAAACTTGGAAATGTTATAAAGCTGAAAGCAAAAGCTGTAAATAACTTGAAAATAAGCTAAGTTAAATTAAAAAAAAAACTAAATTCTAAGATTGCCTCTAAGGCTTACAAAAGGCTCTATATATAGCCGAAGTATATGGACTTGCATCTTGTGCTTCTTTGGAGAGATAAAACCAAGTGTGCTAGTTGTGTGAGGAGAATCTAGAGCAAATCCCAGCCTTTGATTTCTTTTGAGCTTCTTTGAAGACAATCTCAGCCATCGAAGTGCTTTGGGAATGGAGAGGGATTGCCAACATGGACTTTATAAAGCTAGGGGGAAAGTAGGGTGGATGAAATGATTTGGTAGGATGTTATTGATTTTGCAGGAGAATATGGGAGTAAAAAACAGGTGCGGGCTGGTTTTGGTATTGGCGGGAGAAAAGTTTTATACAAGTTGGGTTGTGACAGAGAGAGGTTGAAGATGATTAAGGGAATGTTTGGTTTGTGTACAAGAAAAGCCCCTCCACATCTTTCTTCTTTACATTCTCTTTTCCCCTTTCTTTCTTTTATAAATGAAGTCTCCCAAATTGGCATAATCAGCCCTTGTGGTTTATATAATAATATAACTTAGGGGTTTGGCATTTTTGACCCCTCAAGTTATATTTTTCTTTGCTTTTTCTTCTCGGAGTTGACATTGACTTTTGATTTGGAGCTTCGCTTCACACACTTTTCGCATCTCGTGTCTGGTTTTTTCGCTTTTGCATGGTTTTTCGTCCTTATTTGTGAGAATAGCCTTTCTTGCACAACACAATTAGCAAAACAAGCATATATTTGGCATTTTGAGTCCGTTTTTGGCTATTTTAGCTCGTTTTTAAAGGTAAAAGGTATGTGTGGTTAAGCACATACCAAGTCAATGTTTCACGAGGAAAGGTTTCATTAATCTCCTTAGGATCAAAAATATTCTCATACGGGTTTTCAAGACGAGAGAGGTGATCGGCTGCATAGTTTTCAGCTCCCTTGGTATCAATTACTAAAAAATTGAATTCTTGGAGAAGTAAGACCCATCTAAGCAATCTTGCTTTGGCGTCTTTCTTGTTGAAGAGGTATTTCAATGCGGAGTGGTCCGTGTAAACAACACTTTTGTTCATGATTAGATATGATCGAAACTTTTCAAAAGCGTAAACAACTGCAAGCATCTCTTTTTCCGTTGTTGTGTAGTTTGATTCTGCTTCGGTCCATTGTCTTACCTGCATATATGAATTGGGTCAGAATGCATCTCATTTCTTTGTCCTAGAACCCGCACCTAATTGCATAATCAACTTGCATCAAACATGATTTCAAAGGTTGGTCCCAACTCCGAGCAAAGAGCAATTGAGCTTCGGTTACCTTCTTTTTCAATGTTTGAAAGGCTATAATGTAAAAATTCTTCCGAGAAGATAAAAGGAGTGTTTTTCTCTAAGATATGGGTCATGGGTCGAGAGATCTTTGAAAAGTCTTTGATGAATCTTCGGTAAAAACCAGCATGCCCTAGAAAACTTCGAATTCCTATAACGGTGGTTGGGTGAGGTAGCTTAGAAATCACATCGATCTTAGCTTTGTCGACTTCAATTACTTTCTTCAAGATCTTATGTCCGAGTACGATACCTTCTTTCACCATGAAATGGCTTTTTTCCTAATTTAGAGCTAAGTTGGTGTCTTCACACCGTTTAAGCATTTTTTCTAGATTGGTGAGGCACGTAGAAAAAGAATCTCCAAAAACCGAGGAATCATCCATGAAGACTTCCATTGTCTTTTCAATCATATCATGGAAGATTGCCATCATACACCTTTGAAATGTGCCTGGCGCATTGCATAAACCAAAAGGCATGCGGCGATAAGCAAACGTTCCGTATGGGCAAGTAAATGTGGTTTTCTCTTGGTCATTTGGATCAATTAGAATTTGGAAATAACTCGAGAAACCATCGAGGAAACAATAGTAACTCATTCTGCGGAGTCTCACAGCATTTGTATCGCATGACCTGGTAAAGGAAATAGTTCTTTTCTTGTAGCTACGTTACAACTTACGATAAACTAATCATACTCCTCCATCCTGTACAATTCTTATCGGTACATAATTCGTTTCAACAATTGGTTACTACGGTCATTCCTCCTTTCTTTGGTACATAGTGTACTGGGCTCACCCAAGGACTATCCGAGATTGGGTAGATCAATCCAGCGTCGAGAAGTTTTTCAACCTCTTTTTTAATGACATCATGAATTTTTGGATTAACCCTTCTCTAATGTTGGACAGCTGGTTCATAGTCATCTCCATTAGAATTTTATGAGAACGAAATTCTGGGTTTATACCCTTAATGTCAGAGAGCTTCCAAGCAATTGCTTGCTTTTGGGATTTAAGAACCTTTATGAGAGCGGTCTTTTCATCATCGCTCAAATCTTTGGCAATTATAACAGGCAACTTGTTGTTATCTGCTAAAAATACGTATTCGAGATGAGGAGGTAAGTCCTTAAGTTCAACCTCAGGAGGTTCATTCTTTGGTTCATAAGAAACAACATATTTGATTGAAGACTTCTTCGGTTAAACTATTTTAAGGTCTCTTCGAATTTCTGGTAAATAATCTCCTTGGTTTGGTTGAGGAGGTAATGGATCACTATTGAAAAGTGCTTCGAGAATGAGAATGTCACCCTCGGGATCATAGTACATAGCATTAATTTATGGTGAAGTTTGCTCGTCATCAATTGCTATAAAAGCATCGGCTTCTTCAAAAAGTAGAAAATCACTTTCCTCGAAAGGAGTGAGTGTCGGAGAAGAATTTGAAACAATCGGATCGTATCCGGGAGAAGGATTGCCATATGCAACTGAGTCAGAAAAATCTAAGACTTCTTGTGAGTATTCTTCACACGTGACATCAATGAGATCGACTTTCTTCAATGATTCGAAATTGTTTTTGTACAAATAGAAAGTGTAACACACATTTAAGGGTTAAAGGTTTGATCATGACATTCCTAAGATTATCTCTCCTTTAAATATACATCGAATTAAAGCATATGCTGTCCTATGAACAAGTCTCAAGTATCAACGGTACTCGAGGATCGGCTATGAAATCAAGAACAACAAAATCGGCCGGAAAGTAGAACTTTCCTACCTTGACAAAAACATTCTCGGCTACACCGGTTGGTTTGGAAATTGTTCGGTTGGCTAATTCTAACACCATTTTAGTATCATTTAGGCCCGGGAGTCCAAGCTTTTTCCAAATGGAAAGAGGCATGAGATTTATGCTAGCACCTAAATCGGCAAGGGCTAAGCAATTATCAAACTGCCGAAACATCACATGGGAAAGATTCGTGTTTGAAATCACCGGAGGTCACCTAGCTTTTTCGGAAGCTTTTTGAGGACAACCACACTACAATTTTCATTCAAAGGTGTCTTGGTTAACTCGATTAACTTTGTCTTTGTGGTTATTAGGCATTTTTTTGAACATGGAGCAAACATTTCGCATATGAATGAGAGCATCCGCGAACTTAGACTCAAAGTGAAGAACACGGAAAATTTCCATAAACATTGAAGACTCTATGAATCACCTTTATCACGAATTTATTCTCTTTTAGACAAGTCTGAAGGTAAGGCAAACTAGATTGGTCTTTTTGAAGCTAAAGAGGCTCTTGATTGTTCTTTGTCTTATCCTAATCTTGGACAACATGAGGTTGGATGTCCTTTGTGCAAGTACGCCGTATCCTTTGTCACCTCGGGTTCCTTTTCCCCACAGGCGGTGGAATTGGAGGTCCATTATATGAGACACCACTTCGTGTGGTAATTGCCTTGGCTTCGTTCCTAGGGTTTGGAATGGTATTGCTTGGTAACGAACTTGAACTTGAAGCTGGTTATGTAATAGTTTGGCATAAACTGAGCATCATCTTCTGAAAATCATCTGCTTCCTTTTAGATCATTGTAAACCTCTTTGAAAATCATTTTGGTTTATTGAAAATTATCAACACATTTGCAAGTTATTCATGTTCGCATCATTAGCTTTAGCATAACTTTCAAAATCCGTTTTAGACACACCTTGAATTTGTGAAACGGGAGGTAAAGCTTGATTAACCAAAGGTTGATTTGTTGGTGTTGGTATGGTAGGGCTTGATAAACGGCTCCTTGATTGTTTTGGTTGAAATTTCCTCCACGGTTTTGATTCGAATTGAAATTGTTTCCTTGATATCGGTTTTGGCTTCCTTGGTTGCATTGACATTTGGTGATATGAACACAGGTGGTCACATTTGGTATTTGCCAATTTAGGAGATCCTTTGAACAAAAATGCCAACGGCGGCGGTTTTTAGAAATGATGAATATTATCCTGAAAAATGGAAATCGTTCCGTTAACGGACTATTGATGAAAAGATGGTTTAACCATATGTTACACAAACTTCCTCAACTGCCTTTGACGGTAGCTAGTGAGTTGTAGCATCCTTCTCACTAATCGCTTCCCCAAACGGCTCATTCGAATATTCATTTTGTCTTCAAGTAAGGCGGCCATTTGTTGAATCTCGAAAGAATTATTAGAAGGTGAAGAAGTAGAAGACGGAGCATTCGTAATTGCTCTTGAATCATTTGGACGACTTCTTGAGTAACGCACTTTTGATTTACTTTCGATTATGGCTAAACCTTCTCGAGGCATCTTATCTAGAAAATTGCCACCCGCGGCGGAATCTAAGGCATCTTGATCGTTGGAACTCAAAGAATTGTAAAAAGTATCGAGTTGGTGTAGTTCCGAGAAGCCATGGTGAGGACATTGACGAAGGAGTCCTTTAAAACGTTCCCATGCTTCATTGAAGGTTTCGTTTGGTTTTTGGAAAAAAGTAATGATCTCATTCCGATAGTAAGTGGTTTTTGAAGGTGGGAAGAATTGATTTATGAATTTTGCAACAAGGTCGTCCCATGTGAGAATTGATCTAGGAGGTTCCTTATCTAGCCAATCTTAGGCTTCACCGTCTAGAGAGAAAGGAAAAAGCAAAAGCTTAATCGAAGTGTTCGGAACTTCGGGATGTCTAAACGTTGAAGTGACTTTGTTGAAAAATCGAAGGTGATTGTGAGGGTCTTGTCTACCCGTAAACTTATTGCTTTGCACAAGATTGATTAAAGGTTGTTTAAGCTCGAAATTGTTAGCATTAATCGGTGGAACAACAATAGCATCTTCATATCCCTCGATGGGAGCTTGTAGCATTTGAGCCATGGTACGATTGTCGGCCATTGGAAACTCGGGTTCCTCAACAATAACCGTTGTTAATTGTTGTTGTCGACGATTTCGATTACGAGCTTGAGATCGAGTGCGCATGCACTAAAGAAAATCAAGAAAAATTTGAAAGTAAAATTCTACACTAATTTTTTTTTTGGATTTTTGAATATTTATTAACAACAAATTTTAACGATTACACGGAAGAGACTTAAACCAAATAATCAACTACTTCACGGTAGCTCTCAAAAATTGCTTTTCAAGGTGAGCCGTACTTCGTAGAGACACAAATGGCAAGTGTTAAATCTTTAGTTCGATTTGGGAACCAACAAGTTCACCGGAATTGATTATGATAATACCTCCGTTGAGAGTATTATATTTTGGTATTTTTACCAATTGGTGACTTTTATTTCTTTATTAAAAAGGAAGATTTTTTTTTTATTTTTCTATTTTTTTATCTTTTACTTATACTAAAAAGAAAATGAAAATATTTTTTTAACTTTTTTTTTATATTTTATGATTTTTTTTAATTTTTGAATTATAAAACAAGAATGAAACTTTCGAGGGCGAAAGGATCTTCAAACCAAATAAATAAAAACGAAGGAATCTTAAACACCAGTCCCCGGCAGCGGCGCCAAAAACTGATTTGTGAATTTTTAATACACTATAAAATATACAATATAATATAAGCTTAAGAGCAATTAAGAAAATTCCTTAAGGAAAATTCACTCTTAAAAATATATATTATATAATATATAATACGTATATTTAACCGGATAAATATGATCACCCGGGTCGTTTTCCCAACGACTAGTAAAATTGAAACCTCGTTTAAGCTTGGATTATGATTTGAATAAGAAAATAGATAATTTGATGATCCATGGCTACTAAATAAAAAAACAACAATTAAAATTGAAAATTAAAGGCAATTTAAACAATTAAACAAATACGGAAAACAAATTAAACGCTACAATTAAGCAAATAGACTAAAATTTAAACCCTAAAATTGCAAAATAAGTTTCTAAACCTAAATTAGGATAAAAGAAAATTTTTAAGAAAAAGAAAAATATTTTTTTGATTATTTTTTTTGAATTTTTTATTAATTAAAAACTATTTAACTCTAATTAAATCCTAAAAATAAAAATAAATAGAAAATAATTGAAATTATATTTTTCCTAAGTAAAATAAGTAAAAAGAAAATTTTAGAAAAAAGAATTGTTATTTTTGGCTTTTTAGATTTAAAGATATGATTTTTCTAAAATTTTAACTAATTAAAAAACTTTAAAAGTAATAAAACTATTAAAAATAAAATCCTAAAAATTTTATAAAAATTATACTTAATAAAGAAAATATGTAGAAATTGTATAAAAATAAAAGCCCTAATTTTTATCTTTTTAATAAACTTTAATTAAACTAATTAAAATCTAAAACCTAATTATCAATTAAAATTAAAAACTAACTAACTATAACTAACTGAGGACTAACTATGAAAAGCCTTAAAGGACTAACAGTGAAAACAAAGGGACAAACGGGGAACTTACTGAGTTAACCTACAAATGAGAAAATTACAAAACCTACCCTGAGGCTTAGCCCGTATACAAGCTAAGTCCTTTCTAAGCCCAAAATTAAGATGAATTAAAAAGGGCTTATTATCAAAAACTTATAAAAGCAAACTTGTAGAATAAGTTGAGGTGATTAACTTTAATAAAAGAACTTATAACTGAAAACCACTAGTAAGCTCTAAAAGAGCTTATCATTTAGTTGACCTCAGAAAGTGGGTATTTCCCCTTGTTTTTACTTATAAGCTCGTAAAAAGCTCAAATTAAGCTTATTTTCAAAAACAAAAGAAGTTCTATAAAGCTTAAAAACACTGAAACCTATCTGAATTTGATAAACAAAATGCTAAACTAAGGATAAAGCAAGAAAAGCTTAAAATCAGATTAAGCAAAAAAAAACTCAATAAGCCAATTCAGATCCTGAGCTTTAAGCAACCTTATTAAACAACTAATTAGCTATGAATTTAAATAATAAAACCTAATCTTAAGAGCTAGAATTTGAAATTTAAAAGCTAATTTCTATTGCTAACTATTTTTTGGTCTTTTGGTTTTTTATGACTTTTGACAGCAAAATAAACTAGGAAGATAAGCTACAAATTGCAAATTAAGCCCTAATCTGTATTAATCTATGTAAAAACTATTACCTACTTGAATTTTATAAGCTAAAATCTAAGATTTCCAAACTAATAATTAAGCCAAAAGTGACAGCAGTGGTAACTGTGTTACCACTGCTAGTGCAAATGGCAAACCACAAACAAAAATGCAGAGATCCTTTAAGGAAAATCTGCACACTACACTCTCTATTAAGTGATTGTGAGCAAACAACAAGCACAAAATTTCCCTAGAATGCTTGGATCAAATTTAAACTTAGCAAAGAAAACTAGAAAAATGCCCTGGTGCAAAACTATGAAAAATAAACTCAAACTTTTTAATTATTGAAAACTAACTTATAAAAACTGAATTACTACTCATTTCAAATGAGAACACAAGTGACTCAAACAATTTGCACACCCTAATTTGACTTTTTCAGGTCAAACCAGCCTATGCCAAACACCCTTTTAGGTCAATGACAGAATCAATATGAGTTTTAAAATGAAATGAAGCCACATAAAGCTAATCACCAGAATGAACAAACAGTCTTTTAACTAACTTGATTAACATGATTTTAACAACTAGATTAACTAGAAATTAAAATTCTAGATTATTCATCTAATACTTTTTGGTTTTTATTATAGCTTTTTTAAGATAGAAATTGAGATATGAAGATCTAAATATTTAAACTAAAAACAGAAGATAAGAAACATATAATAAGCACAAATGAAAACAACTAAACTAAAATAAGCAGATAGAACAAGCAAATAAGCAGTCCTACACTATTAAGCAACAATTAAGCTAATTGTGAACTAGAAATGAAAACAGGAAAAGTAAATGAAAACTTACTTGTGCCTTAGCTTAAACAAAGGGCAAAAACTGCTCTTAAGAGCTTTTGCTATAGCTCCCTACTTATAAATGAAGCTAGGGTAAAGTCCTTGGGAGTTCCTCCATTATTTAACTCGCCTTCTAAATTCAAAAGTCCAATTGCAAAGTAATTAGATTTAAGATTATTTTAAGGCTTATAGAAGATTAAGGTATTTAAATCAGCTCCATAATAAGCTTATAGACTGTATTAGAGCTTATGAGGACTTATTGACAGATTTGAGCTAATGAGTAAAAGAGATTAAGAAAAGACAAACACTGAATTTATTTAACTAAAAGCTTTGATTACATTATATAAAAGAGAATTACATCTGATTTGAAAGAAAATTACAATAATCAAATTTAAAGCTACACTCTGTGACTTAAAACTAGAAAAAGAAAAGATGATAAAAAAATTCCCCGTGTTGTGTATGATGTAAGGGCTTATTTATAGCCTCAGAAGGAACATTCTAGGCTCATTTTCTGTTAGATGATCCATCAATATCCACCTTTGATCATCTCTAATCATTAGATCATTATTTTTTGCCGTTGGATCACTTTGTGTATACTCTAGGATTGCCAAGCTGGCAAATCAAGTTGAGGCTTCTTTGTGCTTCTTTACTGAGTGGTTTAGCACAAAAACCCATCTTTACTTGTGCTTTCACCATTGTTGATGTGTCCTTCCTTGAGAGTGAGGTGCTTAGATCCCTTGATTTAACTAATCTCTCCCTAGATTCTTACTTAGGAGCTCATCAATTGACTGTCGTACCCCTCAATTTCCATTTGCCCTTTGATTTACCTAGGTTAAAGCTTGGAGATGATGAGTGAACAGTGAAAAGAAATGGCGCCCATTTTTAACTGAATGAGTTAAATTCAGTTGGACTTTGGGGTTATGACACTTCTAGTCCCTCTCTTCCTTTATTCTAAGTGTAGTGTAAAATGTACTTTTACAAATAGCAGGAAGCTCCTTTGTGTTTATACAAAAGAGAAAATGGAACTAAGAAATGGGGCTTTTTCGATTAAATAAGTATCCGGGTAAGGTTATTAGGGTTTTTTCAGCCCAATAAGGTTTCTTGGGCCTAATAAGGGGTGAGGGGTTATTTTTGGACTTGTGTGAAACTTGGAGGGTGAAAATGGAATATTTTTGGGTTTTGTCTTTTATTGGTTGACTTTTTGTTGACCACGTTGACTGGATTTAACTGCGGGTTTGACTTTTCTGGCTTCGGCTTTGATTCTTTGGCTTCTTTTTGTACTCTTCTGATTCTCGTGTCCGTGCTTGCCTATTTTTGACTGTTTTCTTGTGATTTTTGATATATCCGTACCTGCACACACAAAACACAAATACAAGCATATTGTTGCCATTTTTGGTCGGTTTTGGGTTTAATTGGGTTATTTTAGGTATTAACGGATATGTGTATTTTACACTTATCACTTATATTAGTATTTAATATAAGACTCATATAGTAATATACATTTATATCATAACATGTATATCAATTATGAATGCATCTAGTCCAACCAACTAATGCAACAAGTAGTGTATGCATGAATGTATGCACATATGTATGTCCCGTGTAAAACCCCTTTGTATGAATTCGATGTTTGAAAACGGTTATAGTCCAGCAAAAACATTTGACCTGGTTCTCTATAACCTTGGCTCTTGATACCAATCTGTAACACCCCCAAATTGGGTCGCAGCGGAATAAGGGTCCGGGGCGTGTTACTTCATAGATCAATAACACAAGATATATATAGAACGACCAAAAAGTCGTTTTAAAACTGATACATTGGATTTAACAAATGTTTGATACAAATAGCCCGAAGCTTTAACTTGATCATTGTTATTATTACAAAGATACTGGTTCCCAACACAAGAGTTTCCCAAAACATAATGCAACCATATCTTTAGCATGACATCCAAAACAAAATCACCAATGTATCCTTGGCACCTTATGCTTACTGATCTCCTGAAAAACATTGCTTTAAAACGTCAACAATAATGTTGGTGAATTCATAGGTTTGATAAATCATATATTGTAGGACCACAAGATTTCCCAAGTGTATGAATAATGCAACAGATGCAAAACATCATGAAAAATGTAATTACGTTGCCCTAAGCTCATGACACTGAAGCTCGACATAAATGAATACCATATAAATGGCCTACATTGCCCGTGATGATGTTCTAACCCGCAACATCCTATGTTCGACATGGTATACGTTCGTTTGCCCAGTGATAGCTAATCACCCAAACGGGATGTCATTCCCAATAGATCTATTCATAACATTCACGCTCACAATCCAGTAATTGATAGTTCACGATACTGGGCTCAGATAGGGTTATCGCTACTTATGCAACACGTAATCATAGATCAAAGTATCTCACTTGTGTCAGTATGAAATCTTATGCATGTTTCTCACCCCAAAAACTTATAAAACAAAAGCATGTAAAATGTGGGGCTATAGCGTACGTCAAGTATATCACAAATAATGCGGCACGCAAATCGTCAGATGCAATCTATTTAATTTAAGGTCGTATAAGTACTAATCACATTGTGTAACTACTACCATATATCATTCTATATAGCTAATCACCATCTAATTATTTTGGTAAAATTGTGTTTTAATAAGTTAAAATGTTTATAATTTCCGTTGTAGTAAAACTGACGTAACTTTCGCGTTTCAAGTCCGTTTCTCGCGTTTCTTTTGTCCATGTTTTCGTATTAAGTCGAGTTATCAATATTTAACATTTTCATATTTTTAGTCCCCTGATGAACATTACTTTTTACTGTTCACACCAGTTATAAAGTTATTTTTATAGTTTTAGTTATCGTAAAACCCGTAAACGTCGTATTTTATTCGTTATAGCTCCATTTTTAGCGATTCTTTCGAGCACGTTCTCGTAATTGAAAGTTCTATCTATTTATGCGGTTTACAAAAAAAATGTTTCTGTCATGAACAGTAACTTTTATAAAAGTATTTTTATACATTTTAAGTATATAAACTTGCGTAATTCATAACTTCTTCGTTTTTAATCAAAAAATTACGTTTCTTATTGTTTTGGAATCCTAAAATTATGTATAATCTGTTAAAAATACCAAACTTTCTGTTTTGTATAATTTTTATAAAAGTTATTTTATAAATCCGTTTAATTAACGTATAACTCGTAATTAGCGTATCTTTTTCGTTATTAATCCATTTTTCGAGTTTCTTACCTTTTTGGAATCGTCATGAGTCATATTATTTTTTTAAAATGTCAAACCCACTGTTGGAAATTCAGATTCCAAACAGCCCCTTAATATCAAAGTGTATACTTTTATAATAAACTTATTTTATGTACTTTTCACTTTATTAGTTTACCATAAATCCTTTATAACTATATTTGACATATGTGACACTTATATTAATGTCCAAGAGTTCATCCATTGTCCTTATAATCCCATGGTAATAATATTCACAAGATTACAAAGTTGTTTATCAACTTTTTCTTGTAGCTTTTTAAGAAAACCATTAGAAACCCTAATCTTGTATTAACACTTCTCAAGCTTAACCAAGATTGTAAAATACATATGTATCCATTTATAACCTCAATATATCATCCATGTAACATGTGTACATATTCATAAAATCATGTTTACAAGAAAAAACTATTTTTTACAAGTTAAGCATATCCTAAGTGATGATTTTGCTACATAGCACATTATATACATATAACTCATAAAATGAAAGTATAAAAGTTTATAGAGACCTTAGGATGATGACGGTGATGAGAAATAATGCTAAACCCATGCTTAACTATAAACCCAAAGCTTGTCACACATGAAACCCAATTTTTCCAAATAGAAACCCAAATCTTCCTTCTTGCTTCTATACTTATAAATGGTTAACCACGTCCTTGCAAACACCTTAGTAGATCTTAGGAATGATTTGTGAATGGTGTGTATGGTTCTAGGAAAATCAAGGCATAGATTATGTAATAAGGGGTGTTTGTTAGCCGTGGTGATATGGAGAGAAAGAGAGAATGAGTTATGTTTTTGGAAAATGTGAAAGACTTATGTGTTTCATCTCAAGTAATGCTAGTAAATAAGATATAAGTAAGTCAACAAGGGTGCAATAGTGATCCAAGAAACAAGATGAGTAATTAAATGGAAGACCTTATGGTCTAGTGTATGGTGTTCAAATGAAATTGTCATGATTTAATTAAAAAGTGTTGTACCAATACAAGTTGCAATTTTCTTGATATTTCTTGGATATATATCACCAAATCCGGCCAAACATTGATATATATGATATATTTTTATGATTTTTGAGTATTGGTATAAAGTGGTATTGTTTGAAAGCGTAAAAAAGTATGGTTGGTTCCGGGTATGCCTAAACGTATTTTATTGCGAAACGTAATCACTTTACGCAACCAATAAAAATAAAATTAACAAAGTTAATAATTATCCTCAAAATAATTACTTAACACTTGCTTGATGTAAACATTTAATTATTTGATGCCCGTTTACATTAAACGATAATTTTTAGCTTACGCGATTTAACTTAACGTTTACGATTTAAAGCAAACGCGTACAATACTAAAAATACATAGTTGCTTTATTGACGACGTCCATGACTCTAAAACACGGGGTGTTATAGTCCAGACTACTAATGTCCTCCAGCTCCTCATTAAAAATCGGATTATCATAACATAAGGTGTAATCATCATTAAAATCGAAGAGAGAGTTTGAGAAAGTCACATCATAAGATCTAGGTTTAGAATCATCACCTAAAGGCTCATCAAACAATCTTTTGGTTAAACTCGGATTTTTGACTAAATGACTAAATAGTTGCTTAACCAAATGTCTAGGTAAGTCAGCTACATCCATGTTCTCGATCAAGAAGTCGACTACATATTCTCCTAAAGGCGAATTGCTATTAAGATTTTCTTCCCTAACATCAGTGGTGGGCAAAGGTATATTAATAGGCATATCACACTCTAAATTACTATCCGATGTCACCTCAGACTTCCTTAGGATTGGGACAAGATCATCAACACTAGACTTTATCAATTCATTATTTTCCCTTTCAATGTCGAATCATAGCGAGAATTGAATTGAGTAGTTAAAGTTTGAATGTTTGTCGATTGAATGCTGTGAATTATCATTTGTTTGGGTTTTTTTGATAGGTGTATTTAAACTATAAATTATATAAAAGATAATAATAATAATAATAATAGATAATAAATAAACTAAATTAATACAAATATAATAAGCAATGCAAAATAAATCTATAAAAACGTATAAATGCCTTGTTCAAGAGAGGGAGGTGTTTGGAGTGGAAACAAAATCCTTAAAAAGTGTGAAAGTAAAGATTTCTTATTATTTAAATGACCCCATAATCCAATTAAAAATAAATTATCTTCTCGACAAACTTTGTTTAACTTAAATGAAGATCAAATATTTATCCAAGAATTAATTTACAAAAATCAATGCCCGATGACCATACTTATACCTTATTGACACAAATTATGTTGTCCGGTATTCGAGTTTGCTAACAACCAAAAACAACCTATCAATCTAAGTAATAATATGGATCAGACTTATCCTTAAGCCGAAAATCACTAATACAAAAATTAAAATATATTTCCACACCTTATTATTTCAAATTTTTCAAAACGATTTCACGAGTATTTTCACACACTCACACAATTTTCACAACCGAAACTACAAACTCACTTAAACAAGCATAATAAGACTAACATAATACTACGAGAAGACCTAAACTATGAGCATAAACAGAAACACACAAAAGAAATCAGATTAACGTAAAAGACAAAAAAGAAAATATATATAAGATCGAAAAATTGGGCATTGCTAATGTTGTGCACCATGAAAAAGATCCTAAGTGCGAATAAAAAACGTTTTTTTAATGATGAATTACTTATCCGTAATATATAAAAATAAAAACATTAAATAACCCCCCTCCCCTCCCCACTCCCACCCCTTTTGTCCCGCTCTCAAAAGACGTCTTTTCTGTTATTGAAAATACAAATTCTATATCATCTTATATAAAGGAATAATTACTCTAACTAGTAAAATATAAATGTTTGATATATTTCTTTGGTTTTACTTTGGGATTTTTTGGCCCAACTTACGAAATAAAAAATCAAACTAAAAATAATAAAATCTAAGAATTAATTCTGAAAACCTAAATTAAAAAAAAAAAAAAAAAAATACCTATTTATTAAAAAAAAAAAAAAAAAAAAATTCACAGAGGACCTGTTATTTAATTTCACCAGGTAAACGAACGTTATAACATGTCGGATCATTGTTGGGGACTACAGGGCCCCCCGACACATACATACTTGGAACATTTTGGTGACATTACATCTGTCATGCATTCTTTATAAAATCTTTGGGATAAGATTTGGTACTTATGGTGACATAAAATGTGTTATGCATTCTTTATAAATCTTTGGGATTTTTACATAGTACTGTGATATACAGTGGATTACATTCATATTTAAACTAATCTATGAACTCACCAACTTTAATGTTGACACTTGTAAGCATGTTTTTCTCAGGTGGATTAGATGCTTGGACTATTTGATGTGCATTGGAGTCTTTACATTCAAGCTTTTCATTGTGATGCAAATTATGGGACAAATGTATTATTAAATTCAGATTTTTATTGAATTAACAAATGTTATTATTCAAACGACACCTAGAGGTTGTTCTCTTGTATCTATTGCTGTGTATTACGAAGTAACACCCCATTTGGTATTCCGCTGCGCTGTAAGTGATTTTTGGGGGTGTTACAAAATAACTAATTAGCTATTAAAATTTTGAGCTTTATTAGCTAATTAGCTAAGTTAAATATTAAAAAGCTTGAAACTTTAGTAGTAAATTAAGCTTAAAAGACCCAATAATCTAATAAAAAGATGAAAACTTTAGATCTAAATCTACCCAAAACCTAGGTGTTCAACTCCAAAAAGTAAACGGGAATCGAGTATATTTAATGACTATATCTAATATAATAAGAAAAATAAGCAATCGAAAATAAGCTAAATTAAGCTTACTCGAAAAGCTTTAAATCGAAAAAACTATCAAATAAGCTTGTCTAAATAAGTTATGGAAGTAGCTTATTAGAATATAAGCTTAAGAGATCAGATCCAAAAATAAGCTATAAGCATGAGCTTATTTGGAAATAAGCAAAAGAAAAGGAGTAGAAGAATACGCATAAGAAAATAAGCAAAAAGTAAATATGGATTAACAAAAACCGACCTTAATAAAAAGCATCTTCATTCATAAAAATAAGCCAATACAATTAGATCCAATAAGCTTTTACAATAATCCTAAAACTACACTACTCTACTATGAAAATAATGAAAAAAAAATAAGGAATGAATTCCAACTTCTTCTGCTGTGTGCATGTATTTAAAGCCATGTTCACAAAGGTATTTTGGTAATTTCCTCACTGCACCGCCTCTCTTTATGGCCAATGATTGGCTCAATCAGTGCCTTGAATCCGGAGCTGCTACCTAGTTGGAGTCATGCTGGTGACAGCTCACACATTCTCTTTCGGACCACTCAAGAGACGCTACGTGTACATTCCAGAATCCTCTTTACTCGAGCCAATGATTGGCTTAGGATCTCAACCTCGTACAGCCAATGATTGCCTCGAGCAGCCTTTTATACCTCATACTACGTACTCCTAACCTCGAGTCGCCACTGCCATTCCTGCAACATAGTATCAGATGTCAAAAAGACACGTGGTGAGCTGGCATTGGCCAGCCGCCGCCACGTGTCATAATATAAGTGGGCAACCGTCACCGAAGTAGTGACAGGAGCCACCAGTCAACGGTGGTCAACACCGATCAACGGTGGTCAACCACCAGTCAACGGTAGTCAACGGCGGCGATCAACAACAGTTGTCAACGATGGTCAACGGTGGTCAACCATCGTGAGCCACCGCTGAATCACCGTTGGACCACCGTTGGACCACCAGTCAACGGTGGCCAGAACAGTGGTCTGGCCGGGTCTGGATCGGTTCAAGGCTGGGTCGGGTCAGGGTCTGGTTTCGGGTCGGGTTGCCACGTGGCACCACAAGAGTGGGCCATGTGGCCTATGATAATAATAACCCAAGTTATGCAAACTAGGGGTCGAACCTGAGACCTCTCGGTCCAGGTCTTAACTAATGGAGGAGGTTGGATGTCTTCGGTGCTCGGTAGCTCCGTATCCTTTGTCACCTCACTTTCCTTTTCCACCACCGGCGGTGGAATCGGAGGTCCATCGTATGAAACACCACTACGAGTTGTAATTGCCTTGGCTTCATTTCTTGGGTTTGGAATGGTATTGCTTGGTAAAGAATTTGAAGTTGAAGGTTGGTTGCTATGATAACTTTGCATGAAACCGAGCATCATCTTCTGAAAATCATCTTGCTTCTTTTGAGACTCATTGTAAACTCTTTGAAAATCATTTTGAAAATTATCCAACTTCATTTGCAAATTATTCATGTTCGCATCATTAGCTTTAGAATAATTTTCAAATTCCGTTTTAGACACACTATTTGTTGGAGGTTGGTAAGGTAAAACTTGATTGATTGGTGGTTGATTGGTTGGTGTTTGGTATGGTGGAGCTTGATAAACTTGATTTTGGTTGTTTTGACGGTTTTGATTAAAGTTTCCTCCACGGTTTTGGTTGAAATTAGAATTGGTTCCTTGGTATCGGTTTTGGTTGGTTTGGACATTCGGTTGATTGAAACCCGGTGGTCTCATTTGACTTGCCAAATTGGAAGGTTGGTTTCTTTGGAGAAAATTTCCAACGGCTGCGGTTTGTTGAAATTGTTGGATATTGTCTTGAAAAACGGGAAAATCGTTTCCACCTCGAGTCAACGGACAAAGGTTAAAATGGTGATTTGATCCACAAGTGACACATACTTCCTCAACTGCTTTGACGGGTGCAGGAGTAGTAACAACTAAAGCTTTCATTTCATTCAACATTTTGTTCATCTTGATAGTCATCTTATCCTCGAGAGAAGCGGCTATTTGTTGCATATCGAAAGAATTATTAGAAAGTTGTAGAAATTAGAAGAGGGAGCTCCGTACTCACTCTTGAATCATTTGCACGACTTTGGTGTAACGAATTCTTGACTTGCTTTCAATAATGCTAACTTCTTGAGGCATCCTTATCTAAGAAAATTGCCACTGATGCAGAATCTAAGATTCTTGATCGTTTGAATCAAAGAGTTGTAAAAGTATCTGATGTTGGTGGATGTTACGAAAAGCATGGTGGGGACATTGACGAAGGAGTCCTTTTAAATCCGTTCCCCATTTGCTTCTTAAAAGGCTTCGTTTGGTTTTTGATAATACGTAATGATCTCATTCGATAGTTAGTGGTTTTTGTAAGGTGGAAGTTGAGTTTTGAATTTGAAACAAGGTCGTCCCATGTGAAGAATTGATCTAGGAGGTTCCTTGTCTAACCATTCTCGGGCTTCACCAGTTCTAGAGAAAAAGGAAAGCAAAAGCTTGAACGAAGTGTTCGGAACTTCTGATGTCTAATCGTTGAGTGACAGTATTAAAAAAATCGAGGTTGATTGTGGATCTTGTCTACCCGTAAATTTGTTGCTTTGCACAAGATTGATTAAAGGTTGCTTGAGCTCGAAATTGTTAGCATTGATCGGTGGAATAACTATAGCATCTTCATAACCCTCGATAGGTGCTTGTAACATTTGGGCCATTGTTCGATTGTCAGCCATTGGAACAATGTTTTGTTCAACAATTGGTTCAACCGGAAGATGTTGTCGACGTCTTCGAGATTGCGAACGAGTGCGCATAAAAAGAAAAACTAACAATTAAAAAGCAAAACTTTACACTAATTTTTTTTTTATTTTTTTTATATTTTTTTTAACAATGAATTTTAACGGTTACACGAAAGAGACTTAAACCAAATAATCAACTACTTCACGGTAGCTCTTGAAAATTTCTTTTCAAGGTGAGCCGTACTTGGTAGAGACACAAAAGGCAAGTGTTAAATCTTTGATTACGAATTGGGAACCAACAAGTTCACCGGAAATTGAAATGATAATATCTCAATAGAAGATATTATTTGTTGGTGTTCGATTACCAACTTTGTTTATTTTTTTTATTTTTTTAGGACAAATTTTTTATATGTTTTTGATTTTTTCTGTTTTTTTATCTTTTACTTATACTAAAAAGAAAAGGAAAATATATATATTTTTTAACTTTTTATATTTGATTTTTTTTTTACTTTTGAATTTTTAAAACAAGAATGAAACTTTCGAGGACGAAAGGATCTTCAAACCAAATCAACAAACACAAAACGTAGGAATCGTAAACACTAGTCCCCGGCAGCGGCGCCAAAAACTGATTCGCAGTTTTACGTACCTATAAAATATATAATAAAAATACTACTTAGGTAAATTTCCATCCCGTTTCACCCTTTAACTAAGGTAAAGTTAATACTTACAAAAATATTATAATATATTAATATACGTATGTTTATACCGGGTAAGTTGATCACCCGGGTAGTTTCCAACTATGACTATGTGAAATTGAGATCCACGTATTAATTTCGGTAATTTGATTTGAATGAAGCAAAGATATTTTGGAATAAGCTATTACTTACTAATTAAGTAAGCAAAAATTATTGACAATTAAGCAAGTAACTTACTTTAAAAAGAAAGGTAAACTAAAATTTTCACTAGATAGAAAAATTGCAAAATTTATTAAAAGAAAAAGCCCTATTTTTTGTCTTTTATAAATGTTTATTTAACTAATTAAAATCAAAACCCTAATACTTAATTAAAATATTTAACTTTATTATAAATTAACCAAGACTAATGAGCAAACCTAAGAACTATCGGGGAGACTAACAAACTAACGGAGGGACTAACTGAAAAACAATTAAAATCTAAAAGTTACACTTTCTACCCTGAGAATCTATCCCGACAACAAACTAAGTCCCGAATTAAGGTGAAATTTGAAAAGTGCTTATTATGAAAAACTCAAAGAAGCAAAGTTGTAGAGGAAACTAGTGGGAACAAAATTAATAAAAGCTACTAGGACTAAAAATCTCAAATAAGCTTAATAAGAGCTTATTTCTAAATGATTAAGAAAGTTAGGCTTATCCCTGGTTTTTGAATTAAGCTATAAAAAAACTCATAAACTTAGATCAAAATGAAAAAGGAAAGAGGTTCTGAAATGCTTTATAATTTGTTAATCTATATAATGAAACGAAACTAAAAACTTAAACTACTTTTTATGCTACATGAATTGACCAAGAATAAGCAAACTCAGAAATAGCAAAGTAACAAAAATCAAAGTAGCTAAAACTTTTATAAGACTAACTAGATCTAAACCTTAAGAAACTTTCCAAACTACTTATTAATCATCTAATAAGCTATAAAATCTAGACGTAAAGCTGAATTAAACACATTTAGGACTATACTTAAGATCCATTCTATTTTGTGAAATTTTCAGATTTTTTTAAAATTTTTGACAGCTAATTAAAACTATGGAAATATAAGCTAGAAATTGCAAATTAAGACTAAACCGTATTATGCTATATTATAACATAAAATCCTACTGATATTTAATAAGCTAATTTTAAATTTACTTATCTAAACTAGCTAAGATACTGCAGTACTTACTGGGTTAAGTACTGTAGTGTAAATATTCAGCAGCACTTTCAAGAGAAAGTACTGCTAGTGTAACTTGACTTTTGAAATCAAAAATAAGCAATGAAATAAGCTAGAAAATGACAACTAAAACTAAATTCTTAATAGGCTAAAGCTAAACTTTATCCTACTGAAATTAAGCTACACCGTACTAACTTTTGGTAGATTAATGGGCAGTGTAAAAGCTATGCAGTACTAACTGAGCGTTGTTCTATAGTGAACTTTGTGATTGCACCTAAACCAAATCAACCTTTAAGACTATGACAGGTTTGAGTAAAGCTTTTAAAAAAACAAAAAGAAAAAATAGAAATCTAATGAAAAACATGAATACCAGATAAAAGACTAGCTTAAACAACTTAACAATCATGATTAAACAACCTGAATAAGCAAAATTCTAAGATCTTACACTATTAAACTATGTTTTTGGATTTTATGAGTTTTTATGACGAAAATTAATAATATGTTCTATAACTACTTAAGCAATAAACAGATGAAGACAAACCACTAATAAGTACAAGAGAGGACATTTAAACATAATAAGCAAGAGAATAAGCAAAAAATATGCAATATTAAAACATATAAGCTTATAATAGCAATAAAACTGAAATTAAGAAGGAATGAAAAGGAAACTTACTTGATCCTTTAGCAAACAAAAGAGGAAAACCACTTAAGGCAGTACAAGTACTTAGCATATTAATTAGATAAGTATTAGTACTTGGGACTCTTTCAAGGTAAGATCCCCTTCCAAAAGCTTAAATCCAATAAGATCCATGTAAGTTTAAACTAATTAAAGGTTTAGATAAGATTAATATTGAATTCAAACAGCTCTATTTCAGCTTATAGACTGAAAGAGCTTTAATATGAGCTTATTGAGATAATTTTAGCTTATTAAGAGAGCTTATGACTTTAAATGAGAGCTTAGAAAACGAGATTTAAAACACTAAAGACTGTGAATATCATTTAATTAAAAGGATGTTTTCATTACTGGAAAAGGAAATTACATTTAAGGAAGGAAAATACGAATTAAGCTAAAAATTACATAAAACTAGTATAAGAAAACAAGAACGACTCTTTGTGTGTGAGAATGAGGTTATTTTTTATAGTGCCAAGCTGAAGCTTCTAGGACCTCTTGCCTTGCTCTCCAAACTTTTAATCTCTGCCATTCATTTCTTCAATCATTTGATCTATGTTGTGGGACGTTGGATCAATTTGTGGACACCTGAGGATTGCCAGGCTGGCATTCTTTGATGTGACGTTTGTGTTAGTTTTGTGAGTGATTTAGCACAAAAACCCACATAAACTTGTGCTTCTTTAATTGTTGACGTGGCTCTTCTTTAATGAATCCTTTGATAAAGACTGATTTGACCCTGGGTTTGTGATGTAGACCTCTTGAATTGACTTAAGCACCCTCTAATTTTGATTTGCCCCTTGTTTTACCATGGGGGTGAAATGAAGAAGACGATGAATAGTAAATGTGTTTCCCGCCCCTTCTTTGACAGTTAAAACTGTTGAACTTTGGGGAGGTTTACACATTTGGCCCTTGTGTTCTTTTTCTTCTTTCCTTGATTATAAAAGGACTTTCGATTATTGCAAAACTGGCCCTTGTGGTTAGTTATGAGTGGAAAGTGGGCTTTGGATTGGGCTTGACTTCGGCTTTGTACTCTTCTGATTCTCGTGTCCGTGCTTGCTCGTTTTTTACTGTTTTCCTGTGATTTATGACTTATCCGTACCTGTACACACAAAACACAAATACAAGCATATTTTTGCCATTTTTGGTCTGTTTTGGGTTTAATTGGGTTATTTTAGGTACAAACGGATATGTGTATTTTACACTTATCAAAATTCCCCAAACTAAACGATTGTGTGTCCTCACGCAATATCACATGCCTTATAACCAAATACCTCGAAAATTCCCCAAACTAAACCTTTGAAAAGTAGCAAAGAGTTTTGTTTGAGAGAGATAAGAGATCACAAGTTATAAAACACCCGACTTCCCATTTTCAAAGATTTTTCTCTTTTTCTGATTTTTCTTGATAATTATCTTCCTTACTACAACTTATTTGTGTTGACATGATGTATTGTTTTCATTACCTCATTGGTAACTTTGAGGATCATAGAACAAAAAGCACAATTAAGTGTCTAAAAGATAACTTCATCATCCCCGATTTTTCACTTTTCCCATGCTAAGCTTAAAAACAAGATCATTGTTAATGTTTAATAAAACTGAATACATTAGATTTTAATACAGTCTGTGGATTACAAAAGACCTAATCTTTAACTTGTTTACTTGTTATTATTACAAAAGATTTCCATCCCATAGCAGATAACAAATTAATGCCACTAAATCCTTAATGCATGACCTTCAAATAAAACCATCCAATTTACCTTCGCAACCTCGTCTTAAATGACCTATCTGAAGAAACATTGCATTAAAAACGTCAACATAAATTTGGTGAATTTTCATAGGTTTATGTAAATGTATATGCAGAACCCGCAAGACATACTTCCCTTGGATGAATGCAACAGATGCAGACATCACAAAATGTAAATACGTTCATTCCTAAGCTCATTAACACTGAAGCTCTACATATATGAATAACAATACTTAAAATTGCCTACTTGCCCGTGATGAATTGATCAACCCGCAACATCCAACATCCTACAAGATATACGTTCGTTCCAGTGATTAGCAATCACCCGAAAACGGGGAGGTCAATAATCCAAATAGATCCTATCTACAATCATAACGCGCTCGAACTTCCAGTAAATTGAACAGTTTAGATTCATGGCAAAGTGTTTATCGCTACTTAGGCAAAACGTAAAACATGATAAAAAGTACACTGCGTCAAAATTTGTAAAACATGCATAGGTTTCTCACCCCAAAACTTTTAAAACAATAATTGGTAAACATGGGGCCCTAGGAACTCACCTTGATGAGTAAACAGATAACAAAATATCCCAAGAAAAACTCGTCACGCAACTGCCCGGAATGCACCTAGTTAAATAAATAGTCTAATCAGTAATCAAGGTACTTTGTCTAACAACAACTGTATATTAATTCTATATATTTAATCATAGTACTATCGTCGGAGCAATCATAATTTAAAGGTCAGTGACATGACGTAAGAGAGTTTAAAGGACACTTTAATCGTAAATCCAACTAACTCTTCAATAGAGCCATCCGAAGAAGCCTCATTATGAAATTCCCTAGTAATATAGCACTTCGATAACTAATAACATATATATTCTATATAGCTATATCACCATCTAATCGTTTACGTGAAATCGTATTTATAAAGTAAAAACGTTTATAATTACGCCTTTAGCAAAAATGACATAACTTTGTCGTTTTAAGCCCGTTTCTCTGCGGCTTCTAACGCCCCACTTTCGTATTAAGACGAGTGATCATAAAATCAACATTTTTTGGTTTTAAAGATTCTGTAATGAATAGATGTTTTACTGTTCATAAACAGCTATCAAAGTCTTTTTAATACTTTTAATTAACTGAAAAAAAACCCGTTTAAGTCGTTATCTTATTCGTTATAGCTCCTTTTTTAGCGATCTTTCGAACCAAGAACGATCTCGTAATGTGAAAGTTTTTAATCATATTATGATGTTTATACCAAGTAACATAGTTTCTGCCATTGAATAGTAACGTTTTATAAAATTTATTTTATAAAGTTTTAGCGTCGTAACTCTAACTATTATCATCTTCTGTTATTATCCGTTTTTCCGAGTTTCTTAACATTTGGAATCCTTATAAAGTACTATATTTATAAAACACTAATAGGCTGCTAACCAAAATCAACCAAAATACAGAAAGTTTGAGGTTTTTGTAGATTTAGACATGTATTTAAGCTTGATTTTGTACCATTAAGTTCTTCAACAACTATTACAACTACTTTCACGAAACATTTCTAATCTTAAGTTATTACATATATAAAAGTCCATTAGATCATGCTTTACTCAGAAATGTGTTCAAGATAACAAGTTAACTACCATTTTCACTTGTATCTCATAAGTTAACATTAGAAACCCTAATTTGCTCATAAACATGTTCATACTTAACCAACATGTTAGAACACTTATACATCCATTTTAACATCATATTAGCATCCATGTGACATGTAAATAAGTTCATAAAACATTAATCATAAGTAAAAATACATTTTACATATTCAAAAGTATCCTAGATGGTGATTTAGCTAAATATAACATATGAACACATAAAATCTTAGTTATGAAATGATTAAGCTTTTAAATAACCTTGTGTTGATGAGTAGAAAAAGAATAACAATCACACCCTTGTGATAACAACCTTGGCTAGAAAAATCAAAGGTGAAAACCCTAAATTTCAACCAAAAACCCTAATCTTGCAAGATCTTGTTAAAACCCTTCAAAGCTATAACCAACCCTCAATTACTTCTTATAATAGCTTAAAGTACAGGAATGTAATAAACACTAGATATGGTGAAAGAAAATCAAGCTATGGATTTTGTTTGGAGGGTGTTTGATGCCGTGGTTAAAGAGGAGAGAGAGAAGTTTGTGATTTCTTTGTAATGAAATGGAAAGTATGAGCTTTTCTATCACAAGTGCACCCTTATTTATACTACTAGGAAGATATTTTAGTGTCTAGTTGATGTATGCAAGGTGGCAAAGCTTCTTGAAGAAGATTGGATGACATGAGAATAAGATAGGCTTATTTAGAGCATTATCTGGTCTGTCATGGTTCACGTGGATGGAAGATCTTTATGAAGATAATTTGTGAAGGTTTCCAGGTCTTAATCTGGCTTCCTAGTCATATGTACACGTATTATATGCAAATGAGGAGGGCTTGGAAAAGTCATTTGAAATCTTTACTTTAGTGTATAAATGTATTATTTGAGGTTATATGTAGTATAGTTTTAATAAAATGTATAACTTGCACATGGTAGAGTTTGATTTGAATTCTTTCATGAAGAATAATGTTAAAATGTGATAAAATACTGAAGTTTTAAATAAACTTTAAGTATTGGTTTAAAAATAATTGGTGATTTGAATGAAGCGTTAGATAAGTTAACGTGCTTTCTCTCGGAAGGCCTAAATGTAATTTTATGGCGTAACGTAAACGCTTAACGTAACCAATAAAAATAGAAATGGTGCAATTGATAATAATTATCCCATTAAATAATCAATAACACTTGCTTTGATGTAAACAATAAATTGTTTAAAAGCCCGCATACATTGAATATAATTTAGTTTTAACGCTATGTTACTTAACGATTACGATTTAAAAGCAAACGCGTAAAACCCTAAAAATAAATTATGAATTACATAACGTCGTACAATGACCTAAAACACGAGGTGTTATATGCGGTCTGTGATCTGGACACATAGGTGTCAACTCATTGACATTGACTTTCTTTGGACATATGGAGCATGTCATATAACACCAAGGTTTATTTTAATTAATCGTGATGAATGTCGACTCGTTGGTAAACCTAATACACTTAACTTAAACAAAATAAATAAAATAGTTAATCTTTAATATTTTCGTCAGTAAATATGTTACCCTGTTATGTAGAATCAATATTTTTTACGTGATAGCTTAACGGATTATCAGCTAACAGTGTAGCTAGAGCGACTATGTTCCTCATATGTTCTCTATCTCTGTCATCAAACCTTTTCATCGCAACTGCCATCGGTCGTCTCAGGTCGCACACATCCTTATACTTGAATATTTTTCACATCGAATTAGTTTGAAAGCATAACAATAACACAAACTTATAAATAATTTATTATTCGTCTTACTCAGTGATGATCTGTTGAAGGCTCGGAATATCTGGGTTCAGATAAGAGTGAGTAGCTGGAGTGGCGGTTAACTGAACACCTGTATTTACCAAAACGGACATGTAGAACCGTAGGAGGGGTGAATATGATATTTTTGACTTCTCCGAAGTTTATAAAACTTAAAGTCACAAAGAGACCGAGTGGTGAACAATCAACTATATAACCAATATGGAGAGGGAAGGAGGGGGAGGGAGAGAGAGAGAGAGAGCACTATAGATACTGGTTCATGATGGAGGGTTTATATGATCCATACATCCAGTTGTGAATCTACGACACCGGTACTATCTCTCAAGTATAATCCTTATGGTGGACTACAAACCGTTACAACTTCACTCCACCGATATGTACTAAGATCGATGCTCACTAAGAAGAGCTACTCCAAATGTTATTCCGCCCTCGGAAACCACATACAAGAATCTCGCGATTCGAATTAACCACGAGAGAGAAGAAGCGAGAGAAGATGAAGCGAGATAGGAGAGAGAGGGGACAGAGGGAGAGAAGAAAAAAGGGGGAAGAGAAGGGCGAGAGGGGAGAGAGAGGGAGTGAGATGTAGGGAGGTGGGATGTAAGTGTGGGGGTGAAAAAGGAGGGATGGAAGGAGTAGAGAGGGGAGAGAGAAGATAATATAGAGAGAAGAGAGAATAGAGAGAGTAGAGAGTAGAGAGAAGAGAGAGGAAGAAGAGGATGGGGATGAGAGAGAGAAGGGGGGGTGAGAGGGGTAGGTAATGTGGGGAGGTAAGGAGAGTATATGTGTAGGAGGGGAGGGGGAGGTGGAGGAATGAGAGGGGGAGAGATAGAGGGAGAGAGAGTGAGGTGCGAGGGAGGGAAGGGGAGAGGAAGGGGGTGGAGGGGCTAGAGGGGAAGGAGAGAGAGAGATAGGGAGAGGCACGACAGAAAAACACACAGGTAGATACGAGAACACAGAACGAGACAGACAAACGAAAAAAGAGCAAAAGAAAAGAAAAAACAACAACAACAATAACAAAAGCAAAGAGAGAATAGAGAAGAGGTGAGAGAAAGTGAGAAGAATAGATGAAGAGAGAGAGAAAGAGAAAGAGAGAGGATAGAGAGGAAAGAAGAGAGAGAGAGAGAGAGAGGGAGGAGAAGGATGGGGGGGGGAGATAGAGAAAGGAGTGGGAGAAGAGAGAGGTTGGGAGAAGAGAGAGATGCGAGAAATGAGAGAGAGAGAGAAAAAGAGAGGGAGAGAGAGAGAGAGAGAGAGAGGGGGAGAGAGAGAGAAAGAGAGAGGGAGAGAGAGAGAGAGAGAAGAGGGGAGAGAGAGAGATAGGGGGAGAGAGAGAAGGGGAGAGAGAGAGAGAGAGAGAGAGAGGAGAGAGAGAGAGAGAGAGAGAGAGAGAGAGAGGAGGGGAGGAGCGCTGGGAATAAAAATAGGGAGGGAGGAGGGAGGGAGGGAGCGGGTAGAGGGAGGGGGAGGGAGGGAGGAGGGAAGTGAGGCAGGGGGAGCGGGGTAGTGGGAAGTATAGGGGCAGGGGGGGGAGAGAGAGAGAGAGAAAGAGAGGGGAGAGAGAGAGAGAGAAGCAGGGCGAAAGGGAGTGTGTACAGAGAATAGAAGATAGATAAAAGAAGGAAAAGAGAGAGAGAGAATGGGATAGAAGAGAAGAGGGAGAGGGTAAAAAAAAAGCAGAGAAGAGAGAGAGAGAGAGAGAGAGAGAGAGAGAGAGAGAGAGAGAGAGAGAGAGAGAGAGGTAGAGAGAGAGGGGGAGAGTAAAGGGAAGGAGTGGGAGGTGAGGGAGAGAGAGAAGAGAAGGAGATAGAAAATAGAGTGGAGGGGGGGGGAAGAGAGAAGAGAGAGAGAGAGAGAGAGAGAGAGAGAGAGAGAGAGAGAGAGAGAGAGAGAGAGAGAGAGAAATAGAGAGAGAGAGAGAGAGAGAGAGAGAGAGAGAGCTAGAGAGAGAGAGAGAGAGAGAGAGAGAGAGAGAGAGAGAGAGAGAGAGAGAGGGGAGAGAGAGAGGGGGAGAAAGAGAGAGAGGGAGAAGTGGAAAGAAGAGCGAGAAGGAGGGCGAGAGAGGGAGAGGAGAGAGGTGATCGAGGGAGCTACGTGAATGAGATGGAGGGAGGCGAATAGGTGTACTAGCGGTCGCGATTTGCGAGAGCTGTAGAAAGTGAGCATCTGTAGAGAGGGCGAGCGCGGACGCGCGCAGCGGAGACGTTGGCGATAGCAGACGATTCAGACGCTCTGCGAGCGCGCCTCTCGCGCGCATCTGCGGCGCGCGCTCGGTCGCTGCCTCGCGCGCTCCCTCCACTGCTCATCCAATGTACCAGCAGGAGGGAGCAAAGGATCTAACCTCAGTTTAACCATCTAGCACCCCGGTACAAACTCACCAGAATAAACCTAAGGTGGACTACACACCGTACAACTTCACTCCACCGTATATTTCACAAAGATCGATGCTCACGAAAAAGCTACTCCAACGTTACTATCCGTCCTCGGAAACCACTAACGAAGACTCACGCGCATCGACATAAACCACTAAGACTATGAAACTTCTCCTTTGGAAGTATCACAAAACCCACTAGATTAACACCCAATCTAGGCTTGACCACAAAGGTATAAGACTTCACTTACAACCAAATTAAATGATAGTTTGATTTAAGAATCAAGTCCTAACCTAGCCTAGAGTAGAAAGGATAGAAGAAGACCCTCGACACAACACATAAGTATGGATTAACTAGTTGCATGTCTCTTTTGTAGAATGATGCGTTCTTTCATAAATAATAAAAGAGAAGATTAGAACACAAGATGTGTATTAGACTTAGAGGATGTTTGGTAGGAGTCAAATGAAATGCTAAGAAAGAGAATCATGAGTAATGCCAGCATTTGGTAAGCCTGAGAATGGAAACCAAGAATCATTTTATGATTTTGTTTCTCATCTTTTCATTCTTTGTAAATGGAGAGAATGAAGAGAATAAAAAAGATAAGTGTGAGTTCATTCTCAGTGTGAGTGGGAGGCTTCAATAGAAAAACACTATTATTCCAAATACAAGAAATTGTTTTAAACTTCAGCCCTATATAGATCTCCTTTTTAGTATTCTGTCTTAATCTTCATTAATGTTATTTTATTCACCGGGTTATCATCTTTATTCGTAGTCATTATTATCACCCATCATTAAGTTAATTTTCAATTTTTTACATCTTCATATTTTTTTCACTAGCCCATATCACGTTCTTATGCCTTTTGCAAATTGTATTTTGTAAATGATAATAAAATAATCAATTTACATTCATTGTTAGTCTTTTTTCTAGTAAATTTAATAAGTACCATCAATTATTTTTAATGTATAAGATTATTTTTATATAAATTAGGTTAGAAAATTATACAACACATAGGAGTATTGTTCTTAAAAAATAACAAAGGAGATGAAAACAAGAATTATCATCTATGTATTTAAACACATTCACAATTACAAACAAACAAGGTTTTTAACCCGCGCTTCGCTGCGGAGCGCAGGGTTTTCCGTTTTCGTTGCGGCGTTTTTGTTTGCGTTGCGTGATATTATTTGGTGAAAGCATGTCGACGAAGAAAGCGGTTTGGTCATGAGGGGTGTTGTCTGGAAAAGCTTTGTAACAGAAGCCTTGTACTATCTGATTGCAGCAAATTTTCCATGATGTTTGAACTCATTGGTAGTTTAGTCTATAAAGTAGTGACAAAAGCCTTGTACAATCTTTTGCCAACACACATAAACGCGAAAGAAAAAGATACATTAAATCTATATATGCAGCAAATGTTCCAGCAAATGATGCTTGGTCACACCCCTACAGTTGGCTTGGGATTCAGGGATATAAGCAAGATCATGAAGAAAACATACATCTTCAGAAGCCGCACCACCATAATATTTGAGATTAGGACGCGTCTCTATCCCAATCTCTGATATATTTGCATCTTTTTTGTCTGTCAATTCTGCAAATAGCTATGACTTCAAACCTGCGATCTTATCAAAAATCTAATGTCATTTACTGGTTTAGATGAACAAATATGCTTCACAATTAAAATAATTGTCTTGATTACTTACCTCAGCCTCATAAGTTATCACTGTTCTGTCCGAGTGCAAATGATCCATAACACAATGTATAACCTTCAAAAATAATCTTCATCTGAAGGTGGGAACACAAACAGTAGTACTAACAATAGCTACTTGTTGAATGACGATATAAATAACGAAGTTCAAAAATACACTCAGCATCTCTGTCGAGGTTTTTTTGATGTGGGTGTCGTGTGTTTTCTCTTGAGTTCTCTTATCCACCTCTTCTTTTAGCTTAAGATACTCTTGTCTTGTCGCTTAATAGTTTCTTTTTGTCTTTCCTTTTCTAGATGTCTTGTAAGTTGTGTTTTGCTCAGCTTTGCCGAACTATTCTTCTTAAGTACCATATCCTCGTGTTCGTGTCACCATTCTTATGCCTGATGTGCATTAATCCTTCTGTTGCTGCATGAAAAATTTAGACAATTTGGTTTAATAAAAAAGAAACAACATGGAGCAACTCTGAATCTTAATATCTACAGAAACATATCACAATTGTACTCCTATAAAAGTAAGAAAGTTGTATCATTCAAAATAGAGTTTTGCAATAACTATGTAACATTGGGTTCGTAATCTGAAATTAACATTCGGTTCGTAATCTGAAATTGTTTGCTGCTATTGCACCCTTCATCAAACCTATCCAGTAGACCGCATATATGAAATGTCCAAGTTTCACTCTCAGTTTCAAAGGGCGCATCTGATGATGAGAGTGAAAGCACAAACCTTTGTTTGGCTATGTCTATTGTTATGAGCAACCTAAATGGATAAACATGTATTGTTCAATAAAGGTCACTTATTAGTTGTTCATATTGTTCACTTTGAATTCCAGCCATGGTGAAGAACCAAAAAAGTATAAGTCTACAGTTAACTTATCCAAGAATAGTGCACAGCCCTTGGCTAAATGTAAAATTCCATACAGTGGCAACAAATAGATACATTTGTACAATAAGTTCTGCTACTATTCCATAATTACCAACCCACCCTATACAGGACCTGTTTCTGCTCGTGCTACAATGTAGATCATTCAGACCAACCCATTTTGTTACCTTAAAAATTTAAGAAGTTACAATAAGTAGCTATTAGGGTACTAACCTGAGTTACAAAAGAGCTAAAATCAATACCAAGCGCAGGAGAGCGTGTTGTGGGTAACTCATGAGCACGTTCATAAAACGGAAGTACAGATGAAGAACCCTGTGACTCGCATTGGAGCAAACGCTGAAGAAACAGTGATTCTCTTTTGAGTGAAAGAGGATAATCACTACCAACATGAGCATGTGAACCAACATTCATTGTTCATCTTCCAGCCCATGGCTCCATTTGATTTTCTTGTGCAATTATGGCATTGTGCTGCATATAACAGCTTAACTTACAGTAGTATCATATAGGGGATTCAATACCTTCAATAATGCCTGCCGCACCACGTCCATCTCAAAGTCTCTCATTTGCCTTCCTTCCACTCACACTTAGGTTTCAGCTCGCTTTCGTTAAAAGAAAATTAGTATTTTTTTTCCTTTTACAATATATACCTGAAACTGACCCCAAAACAAATGGGGGGCCTTCCAAACTATTACAACTACTGCAGGACACTTAATTGAAAACACAAAATCGTTACCTCCATTATTTTCAGTTCCAGCTCGGTTTTCCTCTTTTGGTGATTCTTCCAAGCTTTGATGTTCACCTCTTCCTGAGAGCGTTTCATCCCCGATGCACTAACTGGTGCTATTTATTTGTGAGACGAAACCTGAAAGCAAGGCCTCAAAACAATAACCATCATGTGTTGAAAACCCGCCAGAATCGCAAATTGTAGAGAAAGGTCACGTGCATTTATCTAATGTCTAACAGTTTTTCCTTATATTTTGGTGATTTTAAAAAGTCAACGATGTGAACGAATCGAAAAAAGTAACGAATGAAAACATAAATAAAGAGTATTAATTAAAGTCATATATATTAAGAAACTTCGTCACCGACTATAGCATCGTTTTGTTAAAAAAATACTATAGACATTTGTACCTGAATTCTAAGCGACACGGCCTGCAGTTGGTACTTTAAGGTTGTAGAACTTCTCAATCTAGTGTTGTGATCTGATAAGGTCTTTAGCCATGATCTTAAGAGCGCCCTGGAAGAAAAAAGAGTACACTTTAGGATCTATATGGGGTAAAAACAGGTGACCAAAAGGACCAAGACTTTAAGATGAAAGCCTACATAGAAATAAATGAAATAGAGCATCTTACCATCTGGCCTCGCTTAGCAACTTTCTTGATCCCTACGATAAGTTTTGTCTCCTGTGTCTGCAAACCTTGTCTCTCTCTTTCTATTTCTCTAATACATTTATCGATCATCCTCTTGTTCTCCCGCAAGAGCTCTGCATATATCAACTGCAGAAAACAAAAATATAACAGTGAGTCTAGAACCAAAGTGAACATATTAGATAACTTTAAAGAATACTATAAAAATGGGGTCATCAGTTTGACATCGGGTTTGTTTATTTTAAAACACGGCCAGTAGGCAAAACTACCAAAATTTTCTTAGATTATGAAGCACATAACATATACCTCTATTTGCTTAAAGTGCTTATTACGATCTCAAATACACATTAATAGACTTTCAACCCATTAAACTCATTTTATCAATATGCTTTTTAACAAATTCTATTAGCTTTCCCAATTGGACTCGTGTTGGGCTTATGAGCTCAATTTTTCCTGGCTTATTTTTTTGACTCGTGAGCTTATTATGACTTCATATGAAAATTAGCCGTAGAGAATGTAACAACCTGCATCTTCTTACAATCTCATATAATACCTAATCATTTACTTCCCAGACGCTACTGTAAAAAACCTAAAAATCTCCGGTCACTAACAACATGTAAGAACCTGTTGCAGTGGTAACAAACTGACTACACGTGAAACGACACTAAAAATAACATACGTATACAATTCCATGATGCAGAACACATAGGTTAATCATAAGCTACGTCACTAAGCATAAACAGCATATGTAATAATAATAACACATAATTTCTATAATCTCATATATAAACTACGTAACTGAATACACGCAAATTGGCAGTACAAATAACCTAGTATATTATTAAGTGATACAGAACGCACAGGCCAATGAGAAAGCTTAGGGGACGTTTGTTTAAGCTTAATTTTTCCTCTCTTATTTTAACCACAATGATAGCACATCATTATAATAAAACACATAACAACGACGATAAAAACAATCAAAAACATCTTAAATCTCTAAACAAAAAACAACCCAGCTGATGAAAACCAATAAAAATGACAACTTACCTCATTGAGTGTATCCAAACACATCAATCCGCAAGCGGTAGCCATCGATCCGCGTACGCAACCGCCAATTCACTAACAACCGGTGTCATATGATATCTGTCGCAATCCCAAACACAAAATAAACGTAAAATTAAAATCTTTAAAATCCATAATAGTCATAGAACATATCACTGAAGTCTGAAAACCATCAACAAAAAACTATAATTAAAAAAATTGCAAGTTCAATAATATAAATGTTTACCTTGATAATCTGTCTTGAATATCAATTGAATGATTCTCTATCTTCTTTTCCCCATCTTCAATCTTAGGTATTACAAATTCAGAAAAATATACGCACAAATTCTGAACACGACTCATTTTGCCCATTGTTGTCGTCTCCTTTGTGGGTTTGATAGACTCGTATGCCCATATTCTATTGCTAAACATTACCTGCAATTCATCATTTAGTCTGATAAAGGTCTACCTTTTCCGCCAATAAGCTAATGGTAATAGGGGTTTAAACAATGAGCTTGCAACCTTTTTTCTAAAAGCAATTAAGGACAAAAGTGGGTTAAATAAGCTACTAATCCAAACGCCCCTTAAATAAGCAGCCTAATTATTTACTATTTGAAGCATTTACTAAATCACTCCTATAACGGCAATAGAACATACATACTATGAGAACACATACGCAACCTCTAAAGTATCAAACTGAACTTAACAAAATTAAAAAAAAATTGGAGTGTGCGAGCCAAAAAACAATGTAGCCCGTGCTACAATGCCACTAAAATCACATCTAAACACTTTGTAGGCCGTTATATGGTACGATGAGAGTTAATGTTTCCACTTTACATAATCTAAATCATTCATGACAAAAAGGGGTCGATCAAAGCAAGGATTTCACCTGGGCCAATGCTTCCTGTTAAGCCCTTCACAAATTTGCCTATAATCGTCTTGTCGAGTGTTTGGTTATGAAGCCGCTGGATTTTGAAATCTACAAAAATGCAAGCAAGAATAAGTATTCCAAAATTATAAGCAGGCATTATAAACACATGAAACATTGTCAAAAACAAACATAAGACAAATAAAAAACTGGCTCAAAAGAAACACAACTAAAAAAATCAAAATCGATTACCTAGAATACAGATAGGCTGCCTAATTACGTAAGCCAACTGACACCCGAATCCTCAATAAGTGTTTTCCAACCTTCAATTGGATTATACCTATTGTATCAAATCAAATAAAAACTGAGATAACTATAATTAGGGTTTTGATTAAAAACTGAAAAGGGGTAACTGATTTCTTACTTTTACAAACCTAAAACATACTTTCACTTGTAGTAACGAATCCCAAACGCAATCAGTGCCATCGATGCTGATTTCCTACAACAACAAAAAAGTGTGTTAATAATAAAAAACCCAAAACATGATCTATAAAATAACCCTAAGATCACAAATCTTTAATCACAATAAGCTAGTAAAAATAAAAAAGAATACAACATCAACCCAATCTTAGTATCATGTATTGAGTAGAATTAATATGGAAATAATTTTTGAGGCTTTACATACCTAGGTTGATCTTCAGTGTGTGAGATTACTGAAAGTGGGTTTTAGTCTTCTAGACGTGTGTGTTAAGATAATGGAAGAAGTGGTGGAGGTGGGAAGATATTTTGTTGCCACGTGAAGGAGAGAATTAATGACATGGGTGGGTGCAGTATATTACTATTACTCGGGTCGGACGGGTGGGTGCAGTGTTTTTAATAAACTCGGGTCGGACGGGTTCATTAAAACACCTCATTAATATGCCTCGGGGGGATAATCTTACTGATTAATATATATGTATAATAAGAAAACACGACAATCATTCTTTTCATGTTGATTATCGGTTTGCAACAAACAGCAGAAACGATCTGTGGAAACATTAGGAGAAAGTCTATTGTTACCCGTAAAGATTCACATAACAAGATCGATCCGGAGGTCCCGGGGAGTGTGATCATAGAAATTAAGTTCCATTGATTTATTTAGAAGAGAAAAGGGAAGAGTGTGCATGTTTTCAAGAGAAGAAGAGCTAAGAAAACACACTACGCCTTATTAACAATAATGATTAGCATCCTCTCACCCCTCCATGGAAGTATAAGGGGGAATATATTATAGCCCCTGGAACATGATCAACTTACTACACTTAACATTCTAAGTCCCTGCGTGACCGGCTAATGTAATCCTAAATGTAATTCCTGTATTAGCCGACATATTTTACAGCTAACAATCTCCATCTCCAATAGTGGGCCATACAGACATACTTACAATGTTCATAACAAGTACAAATACAACAAAATAAAATGACATCCAAGGCACTTTCAAAGCTGAAGATGACGTCTTTGTCTTCTAGTCTTGATACTTGTACTCCAGCTTGGATCTTCTTTGTCTCGACTTGTTCTGGAACCATTGTAGTATGCATGATTGGATAACTTCCCCCCCTAAAACCCCCAATTCATGCGCATGTCCTTTAAAAAAGCTTTCTTCATAGACTCCTTTTTGGAAAAGTTTCTGAATCAGCTTCCCCCCAAACCAACATCCGTATCTTGAGCAGATTCTGAAACTTTGATGTAGCTTGAATGATCTTCTGACATTGACATTTAAAGTACACAACGGAATTTAGTAGAAGAAACAGTCAACCACACCATCTAATACTGCTTTTATACTGTATCAATGAAACATTCGTCTATGACGATTATCCGTTTGGGGAACATGCCAGAGATCAGTCAACAATTTTTCTCTTCTCACGCATGCAGAATACAACCACAAACCATACTAAGTGACTATAATAACTACTTCCCCCTGGAAGTTTGACCTGATAACATCAAAGTATCAAAGTACACGTATTCCCCCATGATGGTTTTGAACTCTCGGAAGCATCATTGACGTGTACGCCCATATACACGAGAAGTTCTTGTCATAAGCAACAATCTTGAAAAGTTATGAAAGACATTGAAGAACTTTGAAAGATCTTGCTGACACTGTGAAGTATCATTGACGTTCAGTAGCTTCAAATATCCCGTGAGAGTTGCTGATCACATCTCAACCTTTTACTCTATGGCTAACTTACCAACCTCGTATTCTGTCGGCTATTGCTGTGACCACTTGGTGAAGTAAACCCGATATACCAAACTTGAAAATGAAGTAGAATTCCCCAAATTTGTTACTTAAGCTTGCACTGTTGTTGATTGCAGAACGGTGCAAGATTAAATCTATAAGTACTCTATACCCAAGTCCTAAAAGTATAAGAAGTACACCACCTCTTGAAACTATCCACATCGGCATCTGCGTGTGACACTGAGCACTATAACGTAACTCCTGTAAGTGATAGCTATAACCCGTGAGTACTACAATGTAACTCCTTACATCGGGTATAACTAGATAATCCAAGTCTCAATCATAACTGTATACGTTCAAGCAAGTCATCAATCGATAGATTGGGTTTAAAGGAAAGGGGTAGAAATTAGAAGGAAGTCTCGATGATGAAATAAGTAGACGCCTTCGTGAAACCCACTTCAAACTCAAATAAGGGATACCAAATAAACTTCATGATCACTTGACATTTGAATCCAAATCTTTAGCCGTTTTGACGTTTTAGAGAATCTTATTCGGATCATTTTTAGTGTTATGTATCATGTTTGTTGTGTTGTTGTTCGTGATTTTTGAAGTGCTATGATCGTTAACGGATACACGGCTCAAAAGATTTTACCATAAACATGGCCCGTCCAAGTAATAAAACCCGGCCAATTAGACACTTTACCCGACATGATTGTTGTTTTAATACTCGGGCAATCCGATAACACGACCATCACTTACCAACCCAATTAACAAAATTTTAGCCCATCACCAACTATAACACTCGGTCCAACAATAGTGTGCCTTGTGTATGATCTAAGTAATCGGCCCAAGTGCACACACTAGAATCTGATCCAACAATTTTGATGATACTTGGTCCATTCAAAATTCAGCCCACTCCAAATTCCTAATACCAGACCCTATAGATTAGATATATAAAAGACAACAGCCTTTTAATTAGGGCATAACAACCCTAAACTTAATAACACGCAGTCAACAACTCATCTGCCCCATATCTCATCTAAAAAAACAAATCAAAATAATTCTAACCTTTTCACTTCATCGACACCCATATCTCAAACTACACCACCTGTTCTTTCAGTTACCATCAACGAAACAACCAAACAAAAGTCCTGATTTGTATTATCGAGTTGGATTTTGTGTACACGAAAGTTACAAGAATCGGCTTCAAGATCCATTGTTAGGTCTCGGGTAGGTTTTAATTTCGTTTTGAGTCTTGAAGGTGGTTTGAGGAGATGGAGATGATAATATGTGACGATGGGTTTAGGTAGATCGAGTCGGATTTGATTGTGATGATTATAACTAAGGCTGAGTTTGTAGATGTTGTTTATGTTGTCAATTGTTGGCTGTGATGATGTTATTGATGTTGTTGATTTGTGGTTTGTTTTGTTGTAGTGGTTTCGAGTCTTTTGTCTTCTTTACCATTTCTGTATTGGTTTGGACTCGATTGAGTCTTGACCGGGTTAACTCGGTAAATACCAAGTTGACTCAGTTTGGGTTGTGGTTTAACAAAACGCAACCAACCCAGCAAAACATAACCCGTCTTGGGGGGGCAAAACGCAATCTGGTTTTTAGACAAAACGCAGTGTAGTGTCTTTGGACAAAACGCAATGTTTTAAAAATTTTGGCAGCATGTCGTTTAGATGTTCATCGTAAAGGTCTTCAACTTGGTATAAATCGCAACATCAAAATGCAATACCAAAACGCAGTCCGAGACAAAACGCGATACCTAAACGCAATCCTTTATTGTAGGCAAAACGCAACTCCCAAACTAGTCAAAACGCAACCAGGAAACATAGAAAAACCCAGATTTATTTCTTGTAAAAGAAGACGTTTAAGCACTAACAACGAAATAGATGTAAGATAGAAGTTATAACAACAACATTGAAACTGTTTTCACATGTCTTTGTCACTAAAAAACAAAAAAAATGAATGAACAGTGACCATGAACAGTAACATAAACAGTAACCAAGACAACAAACACACGTGATACAATACACCCCTAGTTAGCTCTGATACCACTTGTTACCCTTAAAGATTCACATAACAAGATCGATTCGGAGGTCGGGGAGGATAAAAGAAATAAGTTGCCATTGATTATTTAGTAAGAGAAAAGGGAAGAGTGTGTGTGTTTCTAGAGAGAGAAAGGAAGAAAACACACACACCTTATTACAATAATAATTATCCTCTCACCCCTCCATGGAAGTATGGAGGGGATATATATAGCCCTGGACACGATCTACTTACTACACTTGACATTTCTAGTCCATGCGTATCCGACTAATGTAAACTAATGTAATCCGTATTTGTAAAACCCTAAAATCAGAACAAGTGCAAAATTACCAAAATGCCCCTAATGTCAAAAAATTTAATAAAAGCATGAATAAAATTCAATCAAGTGTTATAAATTATAAAGTACATCATGTGACAAGTATGACATTTTTTATAAGATTATAATATCTTATATTATGCAAGAAAAAAATAAATACTTATGTATATATATAATGTATGCCGAATTTACATAATAGTTATATATACATTATATTAATAAGTAAATTAAATAAGTAAAGATAATAGCAAAATAAATTTGATAATCTATAAAATCTGATTTCTATTTTTTAAAACATCAAAAATTTCGGCCACTTTATAGAAATATAGGTCTCCTATATTTATCTTATCATTTTATGTTACAAAACCCTAAAAACACTTAGTTCGGCACAAAGAAAAATCAAAAGGGAGGCATCCAAAATTTTCTCCAGCAAGGGACGATTTTTCTAGGGTTCTTGGAGATCAAGGGAAGCTAGGAAAATTGCTGGTTCATTGGGTTAAGGTGTGGTTTGATTTATGGTACTCAATTGACTCGAAAATCCTTCATAAATTCATAAAATCATCAACAATTGTCAAAGGTATTTTTATAACTCAAGTTTCATCATGTTAATTCAGTATGTTCATGAGAAAAATTATTATGCATGATCTAGGGGTCGATTTAGGTTAATCATGTTCTAAACCCTAATTTTTAGCAAGAAATGAAATCGGCATTTAAATAATTGTTACCAACGATTTTATATTTTTCTCAGCTTGTATATATCATGTATAAGTCAGATAAAATGCTAAATAATTTTTAGAGGAACTCGAAATAATTATTTGGGATTTCATGGTTTTGCCGAATTGTGAAATAAAGAGAAAAAGGAAGAAATAATTGAAAAACGAATTAGGGTTAGGGTTTTTATATTTTTCCCAGGTCCAATACATGCTAATGAATGTATAAAAATTATGTAATTATTGGGGGAAATTTTAATTAGGGTTTTGTGCATTTATTGGTTACCCGATTGTGTTTTAAAAGTATAAGGGGGTGTTTTGTAATTTATGAAACTTTGGGGCTGATTTGGCATGTTAATATAATGTATAGATTCTGAGAAAAATAAGTGGAAGGGTATAAATGTCATTTGATAAGTATTATGGGTTAAACATGATTAATTATATATATATATGAGGAGAGTTATATTGGATACCAAAAAAAGGTTGGATACTAGGGGACTCATCCACATCATCCATCTAAAAAGAA
>BQNB010045099.1:0-44492 GCA_026074375.1 Tanacetum coccineum
GCTTTCCCATCTTCCATATGGCTTTGCTTGAAGGTGAGCTAATGAGAGCCTTTGATATGACAACTTTGTCCTTGCCATTTTGTTGTAGAGCCCTTGAATTGTCTATCCTGCCCATCAATTTTGAAAAGCCCCTTTATTTACCCATGGTTAAATGGCGAGAGTGATGATGAACAGTGAACGTGTTCTTGGCGCCTTTTTTTTTGGTTTTAACTGAAAACGGGTGAATGAGTTTGGGGTAATTGCATATTTGGTCCTTGTCTTATTTATCACAAGTGTAGGGTTTAAATAACTTTCAGAATTGGTAATATTGGTCCCTGTGGTTTAATAAAGAGGTATTGGGCTTTAGGTTTTGGGCTTGGACTTATTTTAGTATCCGGGTAAGGTTTTAAGGGTTTAGGGACCCACTTAGGTACAAGGACCATTTGTGTAATATTGAAAACTTGAGGGACTGAAGTGGAACTTTTGGGTTTTGTCTTTTAGTGTTTGACTAAAACAATTATATTTTTGCCTTTATAGTATGTTTTTAGTCATTTAGGGTCATTTTTAGGTGTTAAAGGATATGTGTATTTTAACTTATCAAAATTCCAACCAAACTAAAGAGTTGCGTGTCCTCACGCAATATTACATGCCTTATAACCAAATATCTCAAAACTTCCCCAAACTAAACCTTTGAAAAGTAGCAAAGATTTTTGTTGAGAGAGCTAAGAGATCACAAGTTATAAAACACCCGATTTCCCATTTTCAAAGATTTTTTATTTTTTTATGATTTTTCTTAATAATTAACTACCTAACTACAACTTATTCTTGTGTTGACATAATGTATTGTTTTCATTACCTTAGTGGTAACTTTTAGGATCATGGAACAAAAAGCACTTGAAAAGTGTCTTAAAAGATAACTTCATCTATTCCGATGTTTTTTAATTTTCCCATACTAAGCTTAAAAATAAGATCACCGTTAAGTACGAGCTAAGATGCTAAGACTACTTATACATTTCAACTTGTGAATTTTCTTCGGACATAAATCATATATTTAATTGTATGTGCTCAAATTAATTTAAACCATTAAATTCCAATATTTTAGATTGTTGAGTTCCGACCAAGCTTTACACATGGGCCTTTTGGGCTAATATGTTAATCACTTAGTATGATCACACTCAAAGCAAAACAAAACCTCCTTAGCTAAGACATCGGTTGGGTCACTTGCCCCGATGGAATGGACTTTCTTCTCCTTGCATCCCCCGCATCAGGTAAGTGATAAAGGCTTTTGGACACCCATCCGGAGAAATAATAATCGAGACGCATGAACTTCCGATGAAAGAGCTTGTAGACTTTTGCAAATTTTTGGTTCAAAAGTAATACTTTGTTTTAGAAAAGAAAACTTTTACTATTTATTTTCTTAACTTGCAACATTTTAATATATTTACATTATTAGGCTTAGGAACCGGTATAACTTTTCTTTCGACGACAACAATCGCACGGTCTACCGACAAGAGTCGTGTATTTATTATGATACCAACCCTAAATATACATCTCCACCTTTCTTTCGATGTCACATGGGATGCGATACGACAATGCCCTATGTACTTTATTGCGACGGAGTTTGTATATTATTATTAACATTAAGGATTTATAACTTGCATCCTTTTTATTCACCAACTACATTTTTTTTATATATATATTCAACATGTTATTTTTTCAAATAGAAAAAATCATTTTTAAAACAAAGTATTAACTTTAAACTTAAATTCTTATTTACAAATGAGTTGACTTCATCATCGAATAAAGCTTTTTCTTGAAAATGTTGATATTAGACTTGTACGTGTAAAACTCTAATTGTAAAAATTAAAAGAGATTCTCGTAATAATTAATCATTTAAGAACTCCGGGGAAGAAAAACTCAAGGTATTGTTATAAGCCTTTAAGTTTTCCAAATAAACCTTGTTTAGCATCTCTAATTCGTAATCATACACTATCATCTCTTTTTCTTTGCAATTTAAAATCTCCTAATATATGTGTATTTCGCAATATACTTAGGCTTTATAAATCCAACTCGATATTTACATCTACATGAGTTTAGCGAAGTCTTCAATTTACTAATGATTTTCAATAGTCTAGTTGTTTAAAGTCTACCTGGACTACACTAACTATCATCATTAATTGTTAAGGGAGAAAGCTAGAACTCAAAACGTTTGATGGTTGGTCATTAATTAACTTCTTGACTCAACAACGGAAAACCTACCTTCGGTGTCTTAACTCTTTTTATTTTTTATTTTATTTTTTTATTTTTTTTACAAAAAAAACTTAAAAATTTAAAATTTTTGCTATTTTTGTGGGAAAATGAGGTACGTGAGAACAAAACAATAAACAGGTAACATCAAATCGATAAATTCCCTCCCCAAACTAAAACGAAACATTGTCCTCATAAGTTTTAAGGACGGGTCTCTAGTAAATCTAAGCCGTTTATGAATTATGCAAAGATAAACGTGAATCGATAAGATGAAAGGATATCGGATCTCCCCAAACTAATTTCAAACAAAGGATAGGAAGCTCGAGTGAAACGGGACACAACACCGAACACGAGAGGCTTCAAAAATCGTTGGTTCAATCCTGCAAACATGCACAAGTACAAACAACAAACACGAGGAATCGGAAAAGACTAGCCTCAACACATCACAACACATTAGTTAGAAAATAGAAGAAAGAAAATGATAAGCATGGGGTGAACTCCCACGAAGCGGCTTGTTTTTGTTCACCGAGTCACAAGCTCGACTCGATCCCTGAATTAAATTGTCCTTAGGGAGAGCAACACTTAGAACGAGAAACTTCCATTGAAAATGCCACCGGCTCTAGATAAGAAAATGGAAAGGTGATGATGCCTGGGTCAAAAATGGTGTCTTCACTCCCGAAGGAGAGAAATGAAGAAAGAAAGAGAATGAAGGTCAAATCTAAAACAAGGGTGGGAAGGGTAGGTAAAATATCGGCCATAAAATCATGCTGTTTAGAAACACCCTTAAACACTTTGGTTATCAAAATACCCGCTTCGGGTTTAAGACATTTCTCAACATCCGGTGGTTCCGGTGGAGGACGAGGAATTGACGGTTCTTTGAGAAATAAGAGAGTCCCGGAGGAAATGTTCTCTCTTAAATTCTTCTCCAATGTTGAAAGATTTTTATCATGAATGGTATGATAAACTAGCACACAACACTCTGTACAGACAACACTATTGTGATAGATATATCTTTATTGAGTCTATCCATGACTCCATCCACGAAAAAACTGCGTCATCACAGGACCAAAACACCTTACAACACAAAATGTCCATAGTAAACAACGACAGTAACACAGATGAGTCTTCTTTACCCACTCTACAAAAAACACATGGACACAAACAACGCGACATGAGAACATCTATAAGAAGCCAAGAACAACCGTTACTGCGAGCAATCGGATATTGAATTGGGTGAATTCACCAGCAATAGACCGAGATGTCAGATATTTGAGGTATAAATAGTGTATATTATACTATTTCTCGGAGCTACACACAATGAATTTAGTCGTGCAACGTTTACAGGTACAACGTAAAAATTGGTAAGGGTTTTAATGAGTGTTGGCGCGTGGCAGAGTCAAACTCAGACACTCTAGAGTTAGTTGCACTCAAGTCTATTAGGTTTATAATAGACAGTAAACATGTAGGTGTGAGAGTGACTTTTCTTTCGTCTTCTCAACACACAACAACTAGTACAATTCATTTCTCACATTAGTATTGTGATTATTTGTAATTTTGACACACACTCTCTGGCACTCGGCTAACTGGTTATGGAACACATTGTACAAATTCTGTAACATTTCTATCACGGGTTTGGTGTCTAGAGAGACATCGAGTGTGTCTCACTTGACTAGACGTCTGCTTGAGACATTGGGTGTGTGTGAGTGTTACATCATGGGAGTTACAAGTAGTTGTTATCATGACTATTATACAGAGAGTGTGTGGCACCAGTATTGATACACACTTGGAGAGGGGGACAGTGGTGTGTTGGTCGGGGAAGTGTGGTGCACACGGAGAGACGCTAGGAGGCAGTGACACTACGGTGATTATCACTTTGAAAGTAGGTCTGTGGTACTTGAGTGTTGGTGCATATTTCCTATGAGTGATGTTGATCAGTATGCAGAGAGATTTGTGGGTGGGTAAATTGGTGTGATAGGGTTGAGTTCTCTGAGCACAGTGGATCAATATTCTTGAGATGGGATACGAATAGATATTAGGTTAGTGTGGGGGGATCTACGATGTATGTTATAGCATATGTTTCAGAATGATTTCGGAGAGACACACTGTTTTACGTATCTAGGAGGGTGTTCTGTATACTTGTATGCGTAGGTTTGGACACAAGTGCTACTCTAGTTATTTTTGGTAGTTTAGTGTGGTTTGTTAGTAGCTATTTATGGTGTTTATTCGGTTTTCTGGAGTGGTGACATAGCATTTGAGAATATAAATGTGTACTGGAGTGGATACGTGAGGGGGAGTTTAATGGTGGATAGTTAAATTTTACGTTGTATAAAAATAAGGATTACATATTTGTGTAGTGTTTAGGAAAATTAAGTAAAATAAGTATTGTAATATATCTAGGTCTGGGTGGTTGAGGGAGTTAGTAGAGGTGTGTATTACTAAGTTTCATTTAGTTATTTGATACACATTGGGATTGCACACACATGTTCTATGTTACAGGGGGACAAATTGTGAGAGTGACTGGAAGGATACGGAACAGCAACATTGTGGGATAGTTTGTGCAGTGTACGGGTAGTTTGTAGGTGAGTGGTGTGTGGGACTTTCACTTGGGGGTATTAGTATAGTTGCTTACGGGGTTTAGGGGTTTTGTCTCAGGTGGGAAGGTGGATCCTAATGGTGTGCAGTATTTTGAGTTTTATCATGATTTCAGGTATTAAGTATAGTGTGTGAGTGAAGGTGTGGTACACGACGATAGTGTAGTAGTATTTACACAGAGATAAACTTTTTTTGATGATGTAAAACATACTACTTGATCACTATTTTTGTATATATTATCTTTTGGTATGGATGTTAGATGGACTTGAGACAAGGGGCAAATGTATTATTGTTTGGTGGGAAGTTGTAATTGTATTATTATATGTTTTTTATTGTTAGTTTTTTAAGTTGTAGGGTGGGTATTACATCTTTGTTGCTTTATTAAGGATGACTTCTTTTTTGGATGCGTGGTATACAGGTGTTGATTTGTGATAGTTTGTTATTTGGTTATGGATATAAAATGGGACGGTGAACACAGCATGACAGTATACAGACAAGGTGAGTTAGTGGCTACTATCTTGACAGAGACATGGGTTCGTATTTCTGTATTAATAAGTAGTGTATATGGATATTACGCACTGCAGTATATGTTATGATTTCTTGTGTTGGTGAGGTAAGCGAGAAATTTTTCTTGGTTGGATGTTTTTTAAGGGTTTTTATGAAGATTTTGGGGGGGTGTGATTGAGGATACACACAGGGTAATGGGCACTTGTTGTATTCTACTTCTGTGAAGGATGGGTTTGGCGGCTGTGTTGAGGGTTTACATGTCACACATAACTGGTTTTGAGGGGGAGATATGATTTGTGACTGGATAAGGTATGTAAGTTGTGTGGTACAATGTGGTTTTGTGTACTTTATTTTAAGTTGGTTATTTTTCTTTTGATATAATGTAGGGGGAGGAATTTGTAGCTAGTCGTGGGGTGAGTTAAGTGAGAATAGACTGGGGTGATGAGAATTGGTTATGATTATATGTATTTTATTTGGAAGGGTTGTTGTTTGTAAATGATTGATTTATGGATTGGGACTGATGTATTGTGGATTGTTGATTCTTGTTTTATATTGAGAGTATTGTGGGGCAGCAGTATGATATTCACGTCACTTCATAGATTGTGCGAGAGGGTCTATGGTGTTGGTATTTGATGTGGTCGGTTTCATAGCGGGGATATATTGAGGTTTAGTAAGATTGGATGAGTATTTACAGAGGGTGTTAGGGTTGGTGTGTTTAGGATATGAGTTAAGAGTAGTTTATTGAATTTTGTTGGGTAGTTATTGGGGGATGATATTTAAGGTTAGAAATTGATAAAGATACATTGGGATTTTTATATTGATTATTATATTGTTTGTATTTGAGGTTGGTACAATTTTGGTATGATCTTTTGTGTTGTGGTGAGTAGGGTTATTATTGGGTGGATTGGTGTGTTTGGGGACGGTGTTGGATTGATGAAGTGTATTGTATATATAAGGAGGTGTGTTATATAATAGATGGGTACATGGTAAGAGAATATTGTTGAAAAGGATATTGGTTGACTAATCTGCGGTAAAAACCAGCAAGGGTGCGAAGAAAACTCGAATTACCCTTAACGGTGGTTGGGTGAGGTAGCTTAGAAATCACATCGATCTTAGCTTTGTCGACTTCAATTCCTTTCTTCGAGATCTTATGTCCGAGTACGATACCTTCTTTCACCATGAAATGGCTTTTTTTCCCAATTTAGAGCTAAGTTAGTGTCGATCACACCGTTTAAAAGCATTTTTTCTAGATTGGTGAGAGCACGTAGAGAAAAAGAATCTCCCAAAGAAACCGAGAAAATCATCCATGAAGACTTCGCATTGTCTTGTCAATCAAAGGTCATGCGGGGAAGATTTGCCATCATCCACCTTTAAAAGTGTGCCTGGTGCATTGGAACTAAACCAGAGAAGAAGACCATCGCAGGCGATACCAGCGACACGTTCCGTATATAAGGCCGTGGTGCATAACTCAGTGCGATCTCCTGTTCTTTCCTTGGTCAGTTAATAGGATCCACCAAATGTATATTGTTTGGATCAAATGGAATAATTACAAAACACAATCTCTCTGAATAAACCGTCGAGGAAACTCAATAGTCCTACTCTCTCCACAGCGAGGTCTCCCTCAAACAATATGATCCATGAACGGCAAAGGAGAAATGGTCTTTTCCTTGTAGCAATCGTTCAATCTTACATAAACTATGCATACTCACACCACCTGTGACAAGTCCTGCGTCGCACTCACAATTTTAATTCTCTCTTTATCTCATCATTTGTTTACCTCTCACAAAAACGGTCTTCCACCTTTAACCACCGTCTTCGGGACGCAATCTGTAACTGGGCTCCACCCAACGGACTATCTGGAGATTGGGTAGACCATACTCAAGCGTCTAGTCAAAGACAAACAGAATTATTTGGTCAAAACCTCTTTTTATTTTTACACAAATACACAGTCATTCTAATATTAGAAGATTAACCACCTTCTCTGATGTTAGGACCGCTGTTCATATTCATCTTCCATTCAGAACTTTTATGAGAACGAAAAATAAAAATTCTGTGTTAATACCCTTAATGTCAAGAGAGCTCCAAGCAATTGCTTGCTATCGGATTATATCAGAACCTTTAACTGAGAGCGGGATCTTATGTTTCATCATCGCTCAAATTCTTGTGGCAATTATAAACAGAGCAACATTCTGTTGTATATCCTGGCTAAAAATGCGGTATTCGAGATGAGGTGGTAGTCCCTTAAGTTTCAACGCTCAAAGGAGCGTACAGTGCATTGAAGAAATCCTACAGATTTACTAACTTTAAAGTCTCTTATCTTAATTTCTGGTAGAGTTAACATTCTTGATTTAGTGAAGGCGACAGGATCACTATTGAGAAACGAGAATCGAAAAGAGAAAGTCCCCCTCTGGTCAACAAAGTACGGACCGAAAGTAGAACTTTCCTACTGTTTACAAAAACATACTCTGGTTTCTACACCCAGGTTGTTTGGAAATTGTATCGAACTGGTCCGATTCAGACGCCATCTAGTATCATTTAGCCGCGGTGAGTCCAAGGAGCTTTTTCCAAATGAAACAGATGCAGTGAGAGATTTATGCTAGCACGTAAATCGCAGAGGCTAAGCAATTAGCAAAACGTCCTGAAAAATCACTATGGAATTAAAGAAATCGAGCACCGGGGGTCACCTCACATGCTTTTCTGGATAGCTTTTTAAGGATCATACCACCCTATAATTTTATTCAAATAGTTGTCTTTGGTTAACTCGATTAACTTGTCTTTGTCTATTATTAAAGCATCTATTAGAACATTGGAGCAAACTTTGTGCGATACTGAAACAAAGGACTCATCCGCGACAACTCTAGGTCTCAAGGACACAAGATCTATAACGGTAAAAAGTCCTTCCATAAACTTTGAACACAGCAATGATGTACCAATCCTTTCACGAATGTTCTCTTTGCAAAGTCTTGAAGTGGATAATAGCAGAAACTAGTCTTGGTCATTTTAGCTAAAGCAAATAGAGCTCTTTTCAGATTTTGGTTCTTTGCTCTTATTGTCATTCTAGATCGATGCCGACCAAACTTGAGGTTCTATGTTCTCGCGTTGCTAAGGTTAGCTCCGTATCATTTGTCACCATATCGAGTCTTCCTTTCAATTCCAGACCACACCCAGCGTGGAATGCGGAGGTCATCATGTAATGGCGAGACAAACCACTGATACAGTGTGAGCTTAATTGCCTTGCTTCGTTCCTCGATTTATGAGTGAACTGGTATTGCTTCGTCACGAACTTGAACTATGAAGCTTGGTTGGTGTGATAGCTTTTGGCATGAAACTAAGCATCAACTTCCTGAAAATCATCTTGCTTCTCTTGTTTTAGGAATCTCTTGAAAAAAACTCTTTAAAAACAATCAATTTGGTTTCTTTGAAAAATATCCAAACCAACTTACAATTATGCAAGTTCATTCAATGATTCGCATCATTTAGCTGAGTAACAATAAACTTTTTCAAAATCCGTCTTTTAGACACCTTGAATTATATGTAAAACGGGAGCGTAAAGCTTGATTAACCAGAACGGTTGATTTGTTTGAGCTGTTTAGTTATGGCGTAGGGGCTTGATCAAAACACCTCCCTTGAAATTGTTTCTTGGCGGTCTTTGGTTAAATTTCCTCCACGTTTGATTGAAATATCGGAATTGGTTTCCTTGGTAACAGGTTTTGGTTGTTTTGAACAGTCGCGGTGATTGTGAAACCCAATTTGGATGTTTTTCATTTGAACTTGCTAAATTAGATGGTGGTTTATTTCTACGAGAAAATCTGCAACGACTAACGCGTGTTTGAGTTGCGACATTGTTGGATATGTCATGAAAAACAGGGAAAATCGTTTCCACACTCGAGTTAACGAGACAATGGTGTAAAACTAATGATTCGAACTCCATCCACGCTAACACATACATCCTCAACCGCTTTGATGGGTGCGGGGAGTATCTAACAACTAAATCTTTCATTTTAAATCATCATTGTTGTATTCACCTTAATAGTCATCTTATCCCTCAGAGAGATACGGCTAATTGTTTGACAACTAATCGAAAAGAATTATTAGAAGGTGACAGTAACTATAAACGATGACGCATAGCCGGTACTCAACTCTTGAATCCATTAGCCATCTACGATCTAGAGTAAGCGAACTTTTGACTTGCCTTTCAATACAATCGCGTAATCCCTTCTTTGAGGCATCTGTCCTAAAAAAATTGACACACCCGACGGCGAAATCTAAGGGCATCTAGACTCGTTGAAAACTCAAAAGAACTTGATAAAAAATACATCGTGGAGTTTGGTGTAGTATTTCGCGAGAGAAGACTGGCCTTGATGAGGACACTTGACAGAAGAAAGTCCTTTAAATGACCGATCCATGCCTTCAATTGACGTTATACGTTTGTTTATGCGGAGTAAAAAAAGTAATGGATCTACGACATTCCGACACATCAAGTGGTTTTTGAAGTATGCCAGACATTCGATTTACTAAATTCTCTTATGCAAACAACAGGGAGTCCCGTCAAGTAGTGCCCATTGTGAGAATTAGATCTAGGAGGATCTTCTTGTCTAACCAATACTCGGGCGTTTCACCGACTAGAGAAATCTGAGGGAAAAGCAAAATCTTGATCGAAGTGTTTATGGAGAACTTCGAGATGTCTAAACGTTGAAAGTGACCTTGTCTGAAAATCGAAAGGTTGATTTGTGAGGGTGCTAGTCCTACCCGTATAACTTATTACTTTGGCACAAGTTGATTAAAGTTATTCAAGCTCGAAATTGTTAACACTAATTGTGGAACAACAAGCGCATCTTCATACCCCTCGATGGGTGCTTGTACATTATGGGCCATCGTTTTCGACGATTATCGTCCCATGTGCAACAATGTTTTGATCGACAATGTGGTTTCTTCAAATCAAAATTTTCAACAACAACCTTCGAGGGGTAGTTTTACATTTCAGTTGACAGTCGTCTCGAATGCGAAACGAGTAGCTTCATAAAAAGGAAAAAACAAAAAATCATAAAAGCAAAACTTTTACACTAATATTTTTTTAATTAACAATGAATTTTAAACGATTACACGAAGATGACATAGAACCAAATAATCAACTACTTCACGGTAGCTCTCAAAATCCTGCTTATATTCAAGGTGAGCCGTTACTTCGAAGACACAAATGGCAAGGGAGATTTAATCTTTAGTTTCGAATGGGAACATCAAGTTCAACCCGGAATTGATTAGTGATAATACCGCATCCGTTGAGAGTATTATATTTTGTTATTTTACCAATTGAGGTGACCTTTTTAATTTCTTAATTAAAAAGGAAGATTGTTTTTATAGTTTGTTGATATTTTCTATTTTTTTATCTATTCAATTATACACTAAAAAGAAAAGGAAAAATATTTTTTACTTTTTTATATTTTATGATTTTTTTGGATTGTGCATTATAAAACAAGGAATAAACTTTCAGCGAATGGTGAAATGATCATCAACCAAATAACCACTAAAAACTCGAACTGAATCTCTTAAACACTAGTTCCTGGGCAAGCGGAGGCGCCAAAAAGCGCTGATTGTTAACGAGGGTAGATTAAATACACCAATAAAATATTAATATAATAATATAAAACCTTATAGAGCAATTAAGAAAATATCCAAAAGTAAATATAGTTCACGTCATCGAAAAATGATATATAGATATATAATATAATGACGTATATTTAACCGGATAAATATAGTATCAACCCGGAGCCTTTTCCCCCAACAACTAGTGAAATTGAAACCTCGTTTTAATCCGGATTATGATTTGAATAAAGCAAAGATATTTTTGATGATCTATATCTACTAAATAAAAAGCAACAATTAAAATTGAAAATTAAAAACAATTAAGCACTTAAAAAGGAAAAAAAACGGGAAACAAATAAAACGCGACAAATAAGCAAATCAATCTAAAAATGCAAACTAATTTTCTAAACCTAGAATAAGACAAAAATAAAGTTTTTGGAAAAAAAAAAATATATTTTTTGATTAATTTTGAATTTTTTATCAATTAAAAACTATTTAATTCTAATTAAATCCTAGAAAAATAGAAAATAAATTGAATTTATATTTTTCCTAGATAAAAAAAAGGAAAGGAAAATTTTAGAAAAAAGAATTACTATTTTTGTCTTTTTAGATTTAAAGATATGATTTTTCTAAGATTTAAACTAATTAAAAACTTTAAAAATAATAAAACTATTAAAAATAAAATCCTAAATTTTTTATAAAAATTACACTAGATAAAGTAAAAATGCAGAAACTTTAGAAAATTAAAAGCCCTAATTTTTACTATTTATTTAAACCTTAATTAAACTAATTAAAAGCTATACCCTAATTACTAATTTAAACTAATTAAAATTAATTAAACTAACTATTTAACTAACTAGGGACTAACTATGCAAATCCCTAAAGGACTAACATGAAAAGACAAAATAACTAACAGCGAGGCGAACTAACTGAGAAACTTTAAAAGTTGCAAAATCCAGACCCCTGAGACAAATCCCCGACTTCAAACTAAGCTCCTTTAGGCTTTAAAATAAATTGAAAACTAAAAGTGCTTTTTCAGCAAAAACTTAAAGAAGCAAAGTTATAAAATAAGCTGAGGTGAACAACTTTTTAACGAAAAACGCTTAGAGCTGAAAATCCCACTAATGAAAAGCGCTCGATCAAAGAGCAGCGCTTATAATTAAGCTGACTACAGAAACAAGGGCTTTCCCTTTGTTTTTACTAATTAAGCTATAAAAAGCTCAAAATAAGTCCAAATTACAAAACAAAAGATGTTCTAATTAGCTTATAACTTGCTTAAGCTAATTCAGAAAAGAAAATAGAGCTAGGAACTCTTTTAAGAAGCTACTAAAAATGATATGAAAACAAGCATACTCAGAGATTAAACCAAATAGGTACAAAAACCAATTAAGCTTAAAAGCTCAACTGCATCAGCAATTCTAGACTAAGAGCTTCATCGAGACAACTTATGCACACTAACTAACTAAAACCTATCTCATTTAAACTATAAATAACCCCAGAAATACCTTAAGCTAAAATTAAAAATTTAAGAAACTTCTTAATTACCTACTGTTTTTGGCTTTTTTGGTTTTCTTAGTTAAATTTTAACAGTAAAATAAGCTAGGAAAATAAGCTAGAAAATAAGATTTAAGACTTAATCTCTCATAATCAAGCCATACCTAGATCTTTATCCCACTTGAATTTACAGAACCTAAGCACACCTACGATTACTTAACTACAATTAGAATTCAAAATAGCTGGGAAACTACGGCAGGAACAACCTAGTTTCCTTGTCTGTCTATTTGCACACTTGCACACATAAGTCTAAACACTAATGCTAACTAGTCTGCAGGTTACTTTCTGAGAAGTAATCCTGCACTATGTGACAACTCTCCAAGTAGAATGAGTTTAAAAACTTAGATCCATCATCTCCCAATCTACAAAACTTATACAAACACAGCCTTTGTGATCTCAAAATGTTCTAGTCAATTATTAACCTCTCAAGCTTACATGCATAATCTCTCTGAGTTCCTACGAAATCTCCACTTTTAGGTCACTCTCAAAATCTCTCACAGAACTCTCAAACCTTTCTTCTCCAAATCTTTCTCTTACACATTTCTCATTACTACACATCAGCTCAGCCCAAAACTGTTTTTGCCCAAAAATATTTGAACTTTTATTGTCAAACTATACTTATTCAAACGACCCATTTCCATCTCTATCTCTCATCTCAAATGTATTATAAGGCTTAAATTGCAAACACCAGAGTTAATAAATCTGCTTAACTAACCAGCTAAAAACAATCTTCAACAGTATAACCTCACACTTACTTAAAGCAACAATAAACAAAAACTGGATTCAGCTAAAACTTAAGATCTAAGCTATAACAAAATTTAATTTTAGCGGTGCATTTTTATGGCTTTACATAACAATCTAAACATTAAACTAATTGATCTATTTCTTCACCTCTAAGCTAAAAACGGATATAATCTAATAATCTAATTAAGTCTAAATGAAATCTCAAATATAGCACTAATATGGACAGACATAATATAGAGCACAAAAAAATAGTTTCTAGCTATTAAGCAACATTACTTATTATTTAAGCTAACAATTATGAAACGTCAACACAACGAAGAAAAGAAAGTTACAATCAAACCATCCCAGCCTAAACAGGGATACTATAAGCCCTTAGCGCATGTGCTTAACCAGAGCCTAAGCTTCTTGCTTAAGCCCAATATCTTTGTTTCAAGCTTATTTCTTATGAATTCGCTAGAAATGTTACCATCTCACTCAAAACCATTCTTCATTAACAACTCACAACAATTTGCAGAATGTTTAAAGAGAGTGATAAGAGCTTATGACTTATACTAGTTTAATTGAGACTTATAAAGTAGCTTTAAAAGGGCATAGATATTGAGATATCAAAAGCGCTTAAATTTAAAACACATTTAAAATGACAAACTAAGCTATATTGATGACAAAAATTTCAGATTCACAATACTTTGTAAAGGAAACAAAATAAACCATAGGTAAATCTTGTCTGAAAGAAAACATTACATCTTTAGTCTCTTCCAAATACTACTACCTTACCAAATCTAAATTACAGGCTAAACTCAATTACACACAGAGAAAAAGATTTTTGTTGTTTTTTAGAGAGCGGTGCTGTGATACACACGGTGAGCGCCTAGTTTTCTATAAGCTGAACACGAGTATCAAGATATCCTACAGGACACAAGCCTCCTCTGACACGCTCCTTTTCACACGATGAGTTCACAACATCGCCATATCAAGTCAATCATTGAATCATTCCTTTTGAGCCGTAGCATCCTTTTTGGTGGACACTTGAGGAGTTGCAAGCTGTTTATTCTTATGATTGTGACAGCTTATGCTTCTTTTGTGAGTAAATTAGCACCATTAAAACCCATCACACATGTGTTGTCTTCTCACACCATTGCTGACGCGGGAGTTGAGCCTTGAGTGTGAGTGAGCTAAAGTAATCCTTTGATAATGAACACACTTGACGCGAGACGCCTCATTACTTAGCTAACTAGGACCTCTTGAATTGACTAATGGACACCATTAATTCCTATTTTACCAGCTCTCATTTACCTAGGCAAGCTCACATTTTTGGTACGTGACGAAATAGAACGAGTAAATAAGCGCTCAAACACTTTTGACTGTTATTTCAGTTCATTTACAGGGTTATTGCATTTCTAGCCCTTGCTTTCTTATCTCCTGTTTAGTCTAACACGAGTTTAAAATACTTACAAGACTAGCTTGTGGTTTATCTAAAAAGCGGAAATCAGAGCTAGGTTTCTGGGCTCAATTGGAATGGCTTTTCTGCTAAATAGTAGATCCGGATAAGGTATTTTAGGGTAGTTGAAGGCCCATATAGGTAGTTTCTTCATGGGCAATAAAGAGGGTGAGCGGGACTTCTATTTTTAGAATTTTGCGTGAAACTTGGAGGGGTGAAAATGTAATGTTTTTGGGTTTGTGTCTTTTATTGTTGACTTTTTGGTTTCGATAGTTTGACTCTGATTTGACTGCGGTTTGACTTTTCTGGCTTCGGACTTTGTTGATTCCTTTGGCTTCCTTTTTTTGTACTTCTTCAGATTCCTCGTGTCCGTGCTTGCCCGTTTTTAGACTGTTTTCCTTGTGACTATTTTTTGATATATCCGAAATTCCTGCAATCAAAAACAAAACGACAAATACAAGCATATTTTTGCCATTTTTGTCCTTTTATGGGTTTAATTGGGTAACATTTCTAAAGCAAGACATGGATAGGTGTATTGTACACACTTATCAGCACTCTTTACATGAACATTACTGCAAGCTTCTCGTTCTCATCTAATTCATTAGAACAGACGAGTCAACCATCTTCACGAAACACTGAAATATATGCACTCTTGAAGAACATATGTGTAACCTCCTTTCACAAACATACGTGCATAGCTTCAACGTGATCTCAACATTTTTATTTAGAACATACTAGTACCATTCTTAATCACTAACTAACAAAGCGTGCAGTCATCTTACAAGAACATGATGTGTAACCCCTAAACGAACATACGTGCCAGCTTCTTCACTTTGATAACTCAAGTCATAAAATCACAATTTTATTCTAAATAAACTAGATGATCTATGACAATTCTCATCATTCAAAATACGTGACTAACTTTTCCATAGAATCTCACGTCTATATGCACGACTTTATCAGTAACCTACACTGCAGTCTCAGACGAGCCTTGAGAACATGTGTCGCCCAACCATTCTTAAAAATCAGTAAGTGCAATCTAATTGATTCCTCTAGCATCCACACTAACGTCACATTCCTAAACGAGTAGAGAGAGACATCTCCCCGAAACAAATATGATGAACAATGAGACCGTCGTGTTATATCGCCTATAATGTAACGTTAAATTAATTACTTAAAAACTATACCTATTATAAATATAGGCCGAATAAACACAAAAACCAATGAATATGTGATCAAACTGATAAACATCTGTCGACCCATAGAGCATTAAACAATATATAATCATATATACCTGTACACCGCGTTACATACACAAATTATGTATAACATATGTGCCTTTAGTTTTCCAAAAACATATATGCACGCCCTCACTGGTTGAGAGTCATGCGAACATACGTGCTACATGGGCCTTCAATAAACATCAAGGCCATCTTAATACTCTTCACGTCCACACACCGTCTTTCTACGATTGAGCCCATTTGCACCGCGATGCGCCCAAATTAAATATAAGCACAAAAAATAAATAGGTTATATCAAGATAGGAAATGTTCGTCATAATGTAAAAAATAGGATTAATAAAAAAAACATAACAACTTCACAACATACATGGAAAATGAACTATACAATTTGTAGATTCGCACCAAATACGATACTATATAACACAAATCAACTAATCAAACCAAAAGTCAGCGCATACACAGCACTCCCACTTACTATCTTGCATACAGACAGCGGTATTAATGCTACTTAAACAAGAATCAAAGTATAAATAAAAAAACGAATATTAGTCCCATGTGATTTATGTAAAAATTTCTTTTTTCTTTCTCCAGTTGTTCCGATTAAGAAAATACCAATACTCCCCTCCTCATATCTTTTATTTCTCAATTTAGGAAACAATATAAAGAATTTATCACTAAAAGATTCCAATAAAATATATTTTAGTATAACCACTGAGATATCTACAACCGACTCCTAAATAAAATACATGTAATGATATCATAACAAAGTTCCATAGCCAACAGTACCACCATTGCAGCTAAGGCTTCAAGTACAAAAGTTTAAATAACATAAATGTTCATCTTGAAAATTTTAAAGTCACAACTTACGTACTTATTTTCGGCAATTCAATAGCTTTAACTATTACTACATTTAAAAATGATAGCGATATAAGATCATCAAAAAATTTATCTATCCACAGCTATCTCGATTGAACGAATTAGACACATTACAAGCTGCTAGTGAGATTCTTCAACGATAAATCACTGACTGTCTCATTAGATTAACACCAATAACTGTTTCCACACATCATTCACGTTGGAAGAATCTTCGATAGCACGAATGATTCCATGTGTGGCAATTCACTGTATGTTTCACCTGATTTTGTTACTTTATATAATTTTGCGGCTAAGACGTACATGGCGATGACAACGATGAATTGATTTGAGGAAGACAACATAAACAATGGAATCAGTTATAATGGAGGATTGATGAAAGAGGATATGTTTATTTAGATGAAACAGATGTAGGTGACGGAGGCGGTTCATTAGATAACGTACAGGGTTGAGAAAAGGAGATAAGATGATAAAAATGTACACCGATGGTTTTAAAAACACACGATCTAGTTGAAAAATATACAGAAAAAACATAGACAGGGTGGGGAGAATTTTGGGAATGTTGGTATAAATTACTTTAATACCGACCCAAACTTCTAAACAATAAAATTGTATTACTTAACATTCCCTTGTAACTTATCTATTAATTACATTAATTTCAACAACTCATCTCATCCACCTCATCCGAAACAATCTAACGTCCTATTAAAGAACAAAAAGTTCTGTTACAAATTCCAGCACATGCTAAAATGAGTTCTCAATATACACCTTTTCACCTTGAAGGGAGTGATATGCTTTCTTGGCGGCAACAAAGACGGGTGGAAAGCTGAAACCTCGATAGAATTGGTGCGACCATTAAAAGAATAAAGTGACAAGTGTTGGAACCTATTGCTTATGTGACATGAACATCCGAAGAGCAGTTAGCCGAGTTTCATAGTATGTTTGTCAGCGGTCACGAATATTAGGAACAGAAATGGCGTGCGTCTGAACGAAACCCTCTAGCCATATAACCGTGGATGAAAACCATATCTCGATAGGAGACACCGAATCCAAACTCACCAACATTCATTAAGAACCTGTCATAAGTATCATGGACCGGAGATCAACGTCCTAAAGACAAAAAGACAGACATATCCAATTGTGAAGCGTTAATCCTGGAAATCTAGAGATGAAGGTCCCGAGTGTTATCATGGAGAGCGTGAAAGACCAAAAGCAAAAAAGTACCTCTCATTCTTTTTTTGACAAATCCTCGAACCTTCCATCGAATGATACGACTATAAACTTTAAGGACAAAGCTCCTTCTAACGGGAAACAAGAGAGGTGACACACACACCGTAAATTACTATTGACCATTCATATTCTAAGCCGTTCCGGTTGATAATCTCGAATTTTTAAGTACTCAGCGTTTAACTTATTACGTTAGCAAAACCGGAAGTTTGTTCCCGTTATTATCTAAGAATCGTTACCCGAAGTAAACCGGGTTGCCAATCACGTTAGATTTTTCATCAGTAGACGGCTTTTTTATATTTTTGTTATTGATATATTAAAATTTTCCAGTGCAATTCCGTGAAAGTCGTTATCAATTTCGTTATTTCTTGCGTGTTCTGGAATACAGAAAGTTACATAACATATGTTTTTTGCATGAAACCTTGGAATTAAACCACTAATTGTCCATACTTTCCTGCAGACTATTATGGACAGACAACAATTGTGACCCCCCCATGCCTTAGGCTAACATAACATCCAAACCACAATAAAGCACACAACACTTGGGAATCAAATTACCATTTTAAAATTTGAAATCAAAGGAACATATTTGCCCTACCATTTGACTAGTACTTACTCCACACAAAGACCCTCATTAACGAGAAGAGATCAAATTACGTGGGAGCGCCCTCTTGCTTCTTTGTCTCCTAGGTGACACATAACAACCCACACACAAGAAGAAGAACCCATTGTGTGTCAAAAAATTTGTCTATAACAATAACCATTCTCATCTCATCTTCTCTCTCATTAGTTTTTCACACACACAAACTTTGAGTACTCTATCTCTTCTTTCTTGCTCGTTTTGTTATGAAACCACACCCTAACACACACAAAAAAGGACACAAACGAGCATATTTTTCTCAAGTCTTGATAAAAAAACCTTTGAAGATATTATTCATGGTTAATACTTATTGTATTCGGGTTAATTATAAACAACGTTTGGGTTGTTTCTAGTCATAAACCATCCTCTTAATCACTTTTTCTTGTAAGTCTCTTAATCTTTTAACACTTGTACTTTTGAGAACACATTCTTAGAGTCATAAATACTAGTTGTAACAACATCATTTTTCTAAAATTAAGAAGTTTAGAAAACTAACGTATTAACCTTAAAAGGGTTATATATGGTTGTCTCAGCGGAATAAAAAAGAAAGACAAGGAAACATAGTTTTGTGATCGTGGTTTATTTTATATTAATAAAAAATCGTACTATTAGCTTATTTATTGGTTTGGCTTACAAATAAGCCACGAAGTGTTTATTTAAGCTTAATGGGCTTATATGTTGGTTCGGCCCAAATAGGAAACAAAAGGAAATTATTTTTGTAGCTTATTGTGTTTTGGCTTATATTAGTTGCATATTATCTAGCTTATTATGAAAGGACAAAACAATAAAACTTATCGCATAACAAATAAGCCGAATATGAGTCTTAAATTTTGGCTTTTATAGAGCTCGTCCCACACCGAAGGCCCAACACCACGAGCTTATTCTTGAGCTCAAGTGGTTCGTCTTATTTTTCTTTGGCTTATCGAGAGCTTATTGGTAGCTTATTCGAGAACCAAGGGCTTAAACGATGCTTATTGGCTTAATGGGCTTAACAAATGGGCCCATGCGAGCTTATAAGGCTTCGGCACAACACACAAGCCCAAACCGTGACTTAAGGCCCACGGTCGGCTTAATGGGTCTTTGTCTTGATATATTGTGAGCTAATGATAGCTTGAGCCAATACTAAGACGAGTGTTTACATATTCGTTTAAAGGTTTCTTTTTCTAATTAAATGGATAAGTTGTAAACTCCCCTATTTATTGACTAACAGGGCCAATAGCCTAAATATGAAATAGCATACACCAAGGCGAAAGCCCACGGTGTAGCCTTTATTTAATAACTTCAGAATAGCTTATTTGGATAGTACATTACTTAAACGCTATATAACGTTTAAAACTTATTTTAAGACGTTAGACGTTATGGATCATGAAATTCAAGGCTTATTGGGAAGGCCAAAAAGCCCAATACAGGGTCCGAAGATCTTTCATAACTATTTTATAAAAGGATATTGATGATGCAATAGTTCGGTAGAGAATGCGAAACGTAGATTGAAATTGAATCTGAAAATGCGGTTTTTAAAATAAAGTCTACAACTTTGGAAAACGTGTAAACACGAACGGGCCATGCTGAAATTTCTATAAATTATTTATACTTAGAAAATACTAGAAAACACACATGATAAAACTAGATATTCGAAGATTAAGTAAGATGCCGGAACAATAATGATAAACTATATACTACTTTTACACAATGAGTTATATTTATATGATATATATACGAATGATATATAAGAATCTATATAAATAATAATATACATATATAAAGTATAAGTATACTATAGTAATATAATAATATACCATATATACCATATATCAAAACATACAACAATATTTTACATTTATACTATATAATTCAAACAATATATATAAAAATATAACATACATATAATATACCATATATACATTATATAGATAACTACAATATATATATATCATACATACAACTATATATAAATACAATACATACATAGTAGAATAATATCTATATACATATACATATATGTATATACATATACATATATGTATATACATATACATATATATGTTGTAATAATCATACAATATATAACACACACACACACACACACACACAATACATCTATACAATATATATGATATATTATCAATAAATATGAATATGTATAATATAGATATAATGTACTGTATATATATGTATATAAACGTATAAATATATGTATTAATAAGTATATATATGTATATATGTATATATTATATATATAATACACTATTAAATATATATATATATATATATAGATATATAAATAATATAGTAAAATATAATACATATATATATAGTTAAGAAGTAAAAATATATTATCTTACATACACTACATGTTCGGCATCTTACTTAATCGTCGAATACTGTTTTATCATGTGTGTTTGTCTCTAGAATTTCTAAGTATAAATAAGATTATCGGAAATTTCAGCATGACCCGTTCGTGTTTACACGTGTAGTTTTCCAGTCTTCTATCTAACTTTATTTATAAACCATTCAATCAACGTTCGAATACTACTTTATCCGCAATCTACGAAACTATGCAATCATCAAATCCCTTTTTATAACAGTTACAAGATCCTTCGGGCCCTTATGCGGGGCTTTTATGGCCCAATAAGCCTAATTCATGATCCCATAACGACTAACGTATTAAAATAAGTTAAACGGATAGCTAGTTAAGTCATGTACTATCAATCTATAAGCTATTTCATGAAGTAATAAATAAGCTACAACCTTGGGCTTTTACGCTGTGGTGTATGCTATTCATATTAGGCCTTGGCCCGTTAAGTCAAAAAATGGGTTTAAACTTATCCATTTAATTAGAAAAGCAACCTTTAAACGAATAAACACTCGACTTGATGGTAAGCTATCAATAAGCTCACAATATATCAAGACAAAGACCCATTAAGCCGACCGTGGGCCTTAAGTCACGGTTTGGGCTTGTGTGTTGTGCCGAAGCCTTATAAGCTCGCATGCGGGCCCACCATCTTGTTAAGCCATTAGCCATAAGCAATTCCCGTTAAGCCTGTTCTCGAATAAAGCTACCAATAAGCTCTCGATAAGCCAAAGAAAAATAAGACGAACCACTTGAGCTCAAGAATAAGCTCGTGGTGTTGGGCCTTCGGTGTGGGACGAGACTAAAAAGCCAAATAAGCTATATTCGGCTTATTTGTTAAGCCGAATAAGTTTATTGTTTTGTCCTTTCAAAATAAGCTAGAAAATAAGCCAACTAATATAAGCCGAAACACAATAACTACAAAATAATTACTCCTATTGTTTCCTAATTTCCCGAACATACAATAATAAAGCCCATTAAGCTTAAATAAACACTTCGTGGCTTATTTATAAGCCGAACCAATAAATAAGCTAATAGTACGTATTTTTATTACATAAAAATAACCACGATCACAAAACTATATTTTCCTTGTCTTTCTTTTATTATTTTTATCGAGCAACATATATAAAACACTCTTCATAAGGTTTAACGTAGTTTCCCAAAATCTTCATTTTTACGAACGAGATGTACAACTTGAACTTATGCTTAGAAGATCTCAAAAGTACAAGTGTTAAAAAATTAAGAGCCATACAATAAAAAGTGATTAAGAGGGATGGCGTTTACTGACAAGAACAACTTAAACCCAAACGTAGTTTATAATTAACCCCTACAATTAAGTATAACCATGAATAATATCTTCAAAGGTTTTTTTATCAAGATTGAGAAAATTATGAGTTTGTGTGTGTGTTTAGGGTGGTTCAAACAAAAGAGCAAAGAAAGAAGAGAGAGAACTCAAAGTTTGTGTGTGTGAAATAATGAGAAGAGAATGAGATGAGAATGGTATGTAATAACACAAATTTTTTTTGAACACAATGGGTGTTGTTTGGGTTGTATGAGTCCACCTAGGAGCGAGACAAAGAAGCAAGAGGGGACCAAATGATCGTTCTAATGAGGTCTTAAGTGTGTACATGTACTAGTCAAATTTAGGGCAAATATGGTTCCTTTGATTTCACTTTTAAAAATGAGTATCCGCCAAGTGGTGATCTGATTTGAGTGGTTATTGATGCATCTGTTAGCCAAGTATCAGGGGGGACCAATATTGTCTCCATAATTCTAGGGGAAAAAGTGGATCAAATGGTTTAATTTCAAGGTTTCACTGTCCAAAAACATATTGTATAATTATCTCCGAACACGCACGTACAAAAAATGCATAACGACTTTGCACGTAAAGTACTGAAAACTTTTAATATCAATTAAAAATTACTTAAAAATGACGTCTAACTGATGACAATAAAACTACGCGATTATTTGGCAACCCGGTTTACCTTCGGTAACGATTCTTAGATATGAAAACGGGACAAACTTCCTTTAAAACGTAAAAGTTAAACCGAAACTTTAAAAATCAACATTATCAACCGGAAACGGCTAAATAATGAATGAAATTTTACGTTGTGTCACATCCTTTCCCCGTTAGAAAAGAGCTTTTGTCCTAAAGTTATAAGTCGTATCATTCGATGAAGGTTCGGGAATTGGCAAAAAAATGCGGGACTTTTCTGCATTTGGTCATCACGCTCCCATGTAAACTCGGAACCTTCTCCTAGAGATCCAGCATACCTTCACAATTGGAAATCGGCTTTGACTTTAGACGATTCGACCTCACGGTCCATGATCTCGAACAGGATATCTTCAACATGAAATTGGAGTTTGTCGTCGAACTTGGATTTCCATCCAACGTATAGCACGAGGTTCGTCAGACTACGCATTTCTTCAAATTCGAACGTGAAACATACTATGAACTCGCGCTTAACTGCTTCGAAGTCAAGTCAATAAGCAAAGGTTCACAACTGTCAATTATCTTAAAAGTTCACAATATAACGAGGGTTCAGCTTTCCCGTATGGCCAAAGCATATCACTCCCTTCCAAGGTGAAGTGTTATATTGAGAACTCATTTTATGTGCAGAACTTTACAGAACTCTTTTAGTTCTTTATAGACCGTTAGATTGTTTGATGAGTGGAAAAATTTTTTGAAAAGAATTTAGTACTGTGCAATTAATGTAATTATTAAAAAATAATTACAAGGAATGAGTTAAGTAACAACAATATAATAATAAGATAGGGTATTAAAGTAATATTACATCTATCCCAAAAATCACCCACCCATCTATTTTAATTGTAGTCTTTCAACTAGTAATCGTTAAAACCATCTGTGTATCTTCTTATATCTTCCTCTCCTTTCTCAACCCTAGATAATCAAATAAACCGCCTCCGTCACCACATCTTCATCTAAATAAAACATACACTGTCATCATCCACCATTAACTGATCCATGTTTATCTCTTCCTCACATCATTCATCTCACCCATTCCGTCTTTAGCCGCCAACAATATGTAAAGAAACAAAACTCATGACCCTACAGTGGATTGCCACCTATGATCATTCTTGCATCCGACGTTCTTCACACAATTATTAGGAAACCAGTATTTGGGTATGCAAAAGAAGAGTCGTGATCATAATCGATGAAGAAATATCACAAGCAGATGTAATGTGTCAAATTCGTTCAATCGAAGGCAAAGATTAGATATTAATTATTTTTGTGCTTAATCGATTAATAGTAAAAGTAAGTAATGAATAGCCACAAAAGTAGTAGTGCTTTAAAATTTTCGAATGAACATATATGTTATTTAAACTTTTCTTGAACTGCTGCAATGGTGGACTGTGCTATGGACTTGTTATAAAAACCAATACCTTGTATTTTAATTTAGGGTCGGTTTCAAGATATCCGCTTACTCACTTAAACTACTAATATTTTAATGGTATCTTTTAGATAATCATTATATTGTTTTCTAATTGAGACAAAAAATATGAGGACATAGTATTGGTATTTTCTTACAATCGAGAACAACTGGAGAAGAAAAGCATCTACTACTAAATCAACATGACTATACATCCGTTTCTTTTTATTATTATTTGATTTCTTGTTAAAGCTAATACGCTGCAAATAAAGATCGTGCGTGTGTGTTATGCGCTATTTGTTATGATTATAGATTCGTTTAGTTATCATTGGTCACAAATTATAGTTCATTACATGTATGTTTTTTTTAAGTTTTTTTTATTAACTAGTTTTACCATTAATGTAACATTACATAATTTGATATAACTAGTTATTTTTGTTTTATATTTATTTGTTTCGGTGCAAATGGCTCAATCGTAAGAAAGACGGTGTGTGACGAAGATGATTAACGAGGCACTTATGTTTATTGAAGGCGTGCACGTATGTTCTCAAAAGGGCGTGCATATATGTTTTTGGAAAACAAGCACATATGTTATAATAAATTTGATAATGGTTTCAGGTCTATATGATTATATATTCGTTTTATTGTCATGGGTCACGAGTTATAGTTTGACACATATATGTTTTTGTTTATGGCTTATTTTATAAGTTAGTTTTATAATTAATTTAACATTACATAATTTGATATAACTAGTTTTTTTATATATTTGTTTCAGGGGATGGCTCAATCGTTTAGGAATGACGTTGTGTTATTAAGATGATCAAACTAGACTGCACTTAAGTTACTTTATATGTGGGCACACATGTTCCTCAAAGCTCCGTGAATACGGGTTACTCGATAAAACTGTCCGTGGCATAAAGTGTCTTTAAAGAAAACGTGCACCGTATTTTATGATGAATTTGATAACACGAATTATTTTCTATTGTAATTTTTACATGATATCAAAGTGAAGCTTGCACGTATGTTCGTTTACGAAGGTACACAATATGTTCATGAAGAGTGCATATGTTATTTGAGAAATGCGTACTACTATGTCTCTCAATAAATTGATGAGAAAGTAAGCATGCACGTATGTTTTGTGAAAGAGCGCGTACACATATGGTTCTTCAAGAGTGCATACATGTGGTTTTCGGAAAAAGGGTATTCTAACTCGTATGTTCAATAAAATTTGAGACTGAGAAAGTGAAGCTTGACGTATGTTCATGCTACAAGATGTGCTGATAAGTGAAAATACACATATCCATTCACAGCATAAACAGTTAACCCAATTAAACCCAAAACCAGACCAAGAATGGCAAAATATGCTTGTATTCTTGTGTCTTATGTAGGTCTGGGCACTGAACGTGATATATCTAAAATCATAAGAAAACAGTCAAAAAACGGGCAAGCACGGGACACGAGACAACAGCAAGAGTACAAAAAGAAGCCAAAGAATCAAAGCCGAAGCCAGAAAAGTCAAACCCGCAGTCAAATCCAGTCAACAACAGTTCAAAAAAAGTCAACCAATTAAACAAGACAAACCCAAAAACATTACCATTTTTCACCCTCCAAGTATTCACAAAATTCTAAGAAATAACCCTCACACCCTCATTGCGGGCCAAGAAACCATAAACGCCTTCAACTACCCTAAAATACCTTATCCGGATCCATTTAGCCCAAAAGCCCATTCCATAAGCCCAAAACCTAGCTCACTTCCCTTTTATATAAACCACAAGGACTAGTCTTGTAATTTCTAAAACTCGTTTTAGACTAAAAAGGGAGATAAGAAAGACAAGGGCTAGAAATGCAATAACCTCAAACTCTAACTGAAATAACAGTCCAAAAGGTTCGAGCGCCATCTTACTTTTATTCGTCACTACAAAAATCACCATCCTCAGTGTAAATGAGAAGGGTAAATAGGAATTATAGGGGGCCCATTGTCAATTCAAGAGCGACTCGTTTAGCAAGAATAAGAGGTTATTCAGTCATATCAATGGACTTACTTAAGCTCACTCACACTCAAGTCACCACGTCAGCAATAGTTAAAGCACACATACTTGATTGGTTTATGTGCTAATATACTCACAACAAGAAGCATAATCTTCAAATCAAAGAATAACAGCTTGGCAATCCTCAAGTGTCCACAAATGATCTAACGGCTCAAAAGAATGATTCAATGATTGATTGATTGGATGGCTCAGAAAAGAAAGAGCGGCAGAGGACACAGCCAAGAATCTTCCTCAACACACCCCCCCCGCACCCCCACCCCGGTCCCCTGCTTATAAAATAGGGCCTCTCACCCTCACACACAAACCATCTTCCTCATTATTCTCTCTTGCTCAAATTTTTTAGCTTTAAATATTCTAGCTTAAGTAGCATTTTTTTAAACAATGTAATTTTCTATTTCAACAAATTTACTCTCTTGAAAATTTGTCTTCTCAAGTATATGTAATCTGACAATTTTGTCATCAATATAAGCTTGTTTTTCATTAAATATTTTTCTAAATTTAAGCTTTGATATCTCAAATTATGGCCTTTAAGCCTCTACTAATCATCAATTAAACTCAGTATAAGCTCCATAAGCTCCTTAACACTCTTTAAACACTTCTGAAATTGTTGCTGAGACGGATAATGAAGTAAAGGTTCTATATTTGAGGGTGAACATTATGACAAATCATAAGAAATAACGCTAGAAAAAGCTTATTGTGCTTAAGCAATAAGCTAATAGGCTCCTGTTTAAGCCTCAGCTAAGGGCTTTAAGATCCCTGTTTAAAGCTGGGATTTGAGGTAACCTTTCTTTCTCCTTTTTGTTTACTTTTCATAATTTTGTAGTCTTTAATATTAAGATAATTTGCGTTAAAAGCCTAAACTATTTTTTTGCTTATATTATATTCTTATAAGTGCATATATTTGAAATTTCATTTAGCTATTAGACTTATTAGTTAATCGTTTTTAAGATTAAGCAGATATAGAGCATTAGTTTAATTTATTATTGTCATAAAACCCATAAAAACACCAAAAATTTAGTATAATCTTAGATCTGAAAGTTTAGTCAGAATCCAGTTGTAGTTCTAATTCTTATATAAGTTCAGTTATAAGTTAGTTTTTATCTGGTAGTTAGCACTTATTAACTAGATTTGCAATTTAAGCTTATAATCATTTCTGTCAAGATGGTAAATCGGGTGGTTTGGCAATAAGTAAGTTGACCAACATAAAAGTCAAATATTTTTGGTGCAAAACACTTTAGGTCAGCTGAGTTTAATAAGAAATCAAGTTTTAAAAAGGTTTGAGTTCTTAGATTTTAGTCTAAATGAATTTGTGGCTTATTATGCATGTAGCTTAGGTTTTAATTGCTTCATTTTGATCCAAGCTCTTTGAGTTTTTGATTGTGCTTGAACTAAGTTTAAACATTCTACTTGAGTGTGTCTTAGGCAGGATACTCACAAAGTAACCTGCACTATTAGATTGTGCTAAGTTGACCCAAGTGCAATTCTAAGCAGGAACTAGGTTGTGTCCTGCTGGTCACTTTGAATTTAATTTTAATTTAAGTAAAAGTAGGTCTTATTGTTCTTAAATTCATGTAGGATAAAGTCTAAGAGTATAGCTATATTATAGATAAAGTCCTTAAATCTTATTTTCTAGCTAATTTTTCCTATCTTAATTTAGTTTTGTGGGGGGGGGGGGGGGGGTGGGGGGGGGGGCGGGGGGCGGTTAAAGATTAACTAAGAAAACCAAAAAAGCCAAAAACAGTAGGTAATTAAGAAGTTTCCAATACAAATTTTTAATTTAGCTTAAGTATTTGTTTTTTTATCGTCTTAAATAGATAGTTTAATTAAAGTTCATAATTGCTCACTAACAGCCCTTAGTCTCAGAATTGCTTATCTGACTTTTTAAGCTTAATTGGATTTTTGTACATATTTGGTTATCTAATCTCTGAGTTTGCTTGTTTCATACGATCACTTTTAGTAGCTTAAAAAGTTCCTACGCTCTATTTTCTTTTTGCTAGAATTAAGCTTAAGCAAGTTACTACTGCATAATTAGAACATCTTTTGTTTTGTAATTTGGACTTATTTTTGAGCTTTTCTACTAGCTTCTAATTAGTAAAAACAAAGGGAACAGCCCTTGTTTCCTGTAGTCAGCTTAAAGATTACAAAAGCTCTTAAGACTAAATGTGATTTTCAGCTCTAAGCTTTTTGTTAAAATTGAGTTCACCTCGCTTATTTTATAACTTTGCTTCATTAAGTCTTTTTGCAGAAAAGCAGCATTTTAGTTTCATCTTCTTTTTAAGCACCTAAAAAGGACTTAGCGTTGAAGTCGCTAGCCGTTTTCTGCATTGGAGGTTGATTTTGCACGCTTTTAAAGTTACTCACTTAGTCTCCACCGTAGTTATTTAGTCTTTCATTTTAGTCCCTTTAGGGAATTTGCATAGGTTAGTCCACTATCTAGTTAAATAGTTTTATTTTAATTAAGTTTAGATTAGTTTAAGATAAGTAAAATTCACGGGTTATAGATTTTTAATTAGTTTAATTAAGGGTTTAAATAAATAGTAATATATTAGGGCTTTTATTCTCTAAAGTTTCTGCATTTTTACTTATATCTAGTGTAATTTTTATAAAAAATTAGGATTTTATTTAATAGTTTATAATTGATCTTTTAAAGTTTTTATTAGTTTAACCTCTATAGAACAAACAAATCATCATCTTTAAAATCTATAAAAAAGACACACAACCTCAGTGAATTCTATTTTCTAAAATTTTCTTTCATTTTTATCTAGGGAAAATAAATACATAAATTCAATATTATTTTCTATTTTTCTAGGGATTTAATTAGAATTAAAAAGTTTTTTTATTACAGAATTGATAAAAAAAATTCAAATCTAATCAAAAACAACATATTTTCCTTTTTCCAAAAACTTATCTTTTGTCTTAGTTAAAGTCTGTTTAGAAAATTAGTTTGCATTTTTAGATTGATTTGCTTATTTGTCGCGTTTTATTTGTTTCCCGTTTTTTTTCCTTTTTAAGTGCTTAATTGTTTTTAATTTTCAATTTTAATTGTTTCTTTTTATTTAGTAGATATAGATCATCAAAAATATCTTTGCTTTATTCAAATCATAATCCGGATTAAAACGAGGTTTCAATTTCACTAGTTGTTGAGTGGAAACGACCGTTGATCAATTTAACCTTTAATATAACGTATTAAATAAATATTATATATATTTTTGAGAGTGAATTTTACTTATGGAATTTTCTTAATTGCTCTTAAGGTTATATTAGTATATATATTTTATAGTGTATTAAAACTTAACAATCAGTTTTTGGCGCCGCTGCCGGGACTAGTGTATTAAGATTTCCTTCGTTTTTTAGTTTATTTGGTTTAGAAGATCCTTTCACCTTCGAAAGTTTCCATTCTTGTTCTCTTCACATAATATCAAAAATCCAAAACAATCATAAAATAATAAAAAAGTTAAAAAATATTTTCCTCTCTTTTTAGTATAAGTACAAGATTACAAAAATAGAAAAATCAAAATAGTAAAAAACAAATCTTCCTATTTTAAACTAAAGACTTACAAAGATCACCAATTGGTAAAAAATAACAAAATATAAAAATCTAACTCAACGGAGGTTAATTATCATAATCAATTCCGGTGAACAAGGTCTCCCAAAGTCGAGAACTAAAGATTTACCACTTGCCATTTGTGTCTCATACAAGTACGGCTCACCTTGAAAAGCAAATTTTGAGACTACCGTGAATTAAGTTTGATTCATTTGGTTTAAGTCTCTATCCGTGTTAATCGTTAAAATTCATTCGTTAATTAAAAACAATTAGTGTAAAGTTCTTGCACTTTTGGATTTTAGTTTTTTCTTATATGCTACTCGTTCGCAATCCCGAAGACGTCCGTCAACAAAAAACTCCCCGGTGTTATTGAAAATTTTTAGATTTAGAAGAACCAATTGTCGATCAAAACATTGTTGAAATGCCGATAATCGAACGAGGGCCCAAATGTTACAAGACCCCATCGAGGTTATACGAAGATGCTATGTGTTGGTTCCACCAAATTAGTGATAACAAATTCGAGCTTAAACTAACCTTCTAATCAATTTGTGGCAAAGTCAATAAATTTACTGGTAACGAAGACCCTCCAATCACCCTCGATTCTTCAACAAGTGTCGCTTCAACGTTTTTAGACATCTCGAAGTTCCAAACACTTCGAGTCAGATTTTGCTTTTCCCCTTTTTACTCTAGACGGTGAAAATCCCGAGAATTGGAATTATACAAGGAACCTCCTAGATCAATTCTTTCACATGGACGACCTGTTGGCAAAATTCAAAAATCAATTCTTCCCACTGTCAAAAGCGACACCACTTATTATCGGAATGTAAACTCATTACTTTTTTTCCAAAAACCAAACGAAACCTCAATGATGCAATGGTGAACTAGTTTTAGAAGGACTTCTTCGTCCAATGTTCCTCATCATGGCTTCTCGGAACTACTACACGCTCGATATCATTTTACAATTCTCTTTGATTTCCAACGCTCAAGAAGCCTTAGATTTGCGCCGTGGGTGACAATTTTTTAGACAAGATTCATCAAGAAGGAATCATAGTCGATTATTGACAGCAAGTCACAAAGTCGCGATTACTCAAGAAGTCGTGCTAATGATTCAAGAGTGAGTACGGATGCTCCTCTTTCTACTTCTTCACCTTCAAATAATTCTTTCGATATCAAACAATTAGCCGCTTCTCTCGAGATAATGAAGACTATTAATATGTAAACAACATGATAATATAAATGAAAGCTTTTAGTTGTTACTACTCCCGGCACCCATCAAAGCGTTGGGAAATATGTTGATTACGTGTGATCGAATCCTAATTATTAACCATTGTCCGTTAACTCGAGGTGGAAACGATTTTCCCGTTTTTCATGACAATATCCAACAATGTCAACAAACCGCAGTCGTTGGCAATTTTCTCCAAAGAAACCAACCATCTAATTTAGCAAGTCAAATGAAACCACCGGGTTTCAATCAACCGAATGTATCAAAACAACAAAACGATACAAAGGAATCACCAATTCCAATATCAATCAAAAACCGTGGAGGAAATTTCAACCAAAACCAGCCAAAACAATCAAGGAGCCGTTATCAAGCCCACCATACTAACCCACCAACAAATCAACCTTTGGTTCACCAAGCTTTTACCGTCCCGTTTTACAAATTTCAAGTGTAGCCTAAAACGGATTTTGAAAGTATTGTTTAAGCAAATGATGCCAACATGAATACTTGCAAATGAAGATAGGATAACATTTAACAAAGCACCAAAATGAGATTTTCAACAGAGTTAACAAATGATTTCAAAAGAAGCAAGATGATTTTCAGAAGATGATGCCTTCAGTTTCCATGCAAAACTAGTCACACCAACGCAAGCTTCAGTTCAAGTTCTCGTACCAAGCAATACCGATTCCAAATCTAGAACAAAGCCAAGGCAATTCCACACGAAAGTTGTGTCACATATGATGACCTCCAATCCACCGCAAGGTGGTGAAAGGCAACCCAGGTGACAAACGATACCGATGCTACTAGCACCGAAGACATCCAACCTCAAGTGGTCCCCAGATCAAAACTAAGACAAGAACCAATCAAAAGCCTTCTTTAGCCAAAAGACCAAGACCAGCTTATGCCTTGACCCTTCAGACTTGCAAAAGATAAAATTCGTGAAAAGGATGATATCCGCTAGCTTTCAAAGTTTATGGAAATTCCGTAATCTTCACTTGAGCTAAGTTTCGCGGATTCTCTTATTCAATGCCAAAGTTTGCTCCAATATGTTCCAAAAAGAAGACTTAATAACAAAGACAAGTTAATCGAGTTAACCAAGACACCTTGAAAGAAAATTATAGTGTGGTTGTCCTTAAAAAGCTTTCCAAGAAAAGCTAGGTGACCCCGGTCGATTTCTTATTCCATGTGATTTTTCGGAGTTTGATAATTGTCTTAATAGCCTAGCCGATTAAGTGCTAGCATCAATCTCATGCCTCTTCCATTTGGAAAAAAGCTTGACCCCCGGGCCTCAAAATGATACTAAGATGGCCGTTAGAATTAGCCGATCGACACAATATCCAAACCAACCGTGTAGCCGAGAATGTTTTGTTAAAGTAGGAAAGTTCTTCGACTTTCCGGCCGACTTTGTTACACCAAGGGGGACATTCTTCCTTTTTCGAATCTCTTCTCCACATAGTAGAACACTTCGCCTCACTAAATCAAGAAAGTATACTTACAATGGAAATTAAGAAAGTAGACTTATAGCTCTGTAAACTTCTGTCTCGAAGTCTTGCAATCAATGACTACCTCCTGAGTGTGAACTTAAGGACTTACCGCCTCATCTCGAATACGCATTTTTAGCATATAACAACAAGTTACCTGTTATAATTACCAAAGATTTGAGCGATGATGAAAAGACCGCTCTCATAAAGGTTCTTAAATCCCGAAAGCAAGCAATTGCTTAGAAGCTCTCTGCGAACATTAAGGGTATTAACCCATAATTTTGTTCTCATAAAATTCAAAATGCGGAAGATGAACATATGACAACATACGGTCCACAACATCAGCAGAAAGGGTTAAATCTCAAAATTACATGATGTCTCAACATTAAAAAAACGATGTTGAAAAACTTCTTGAGGGATTTGTGGGATTGCCAACTTGGCATGGGTTTAAGTGGAGGAGGGGGAGCGAGTTTGACCATGGGGTTTTTGAGGTGCAGGGTAAAAGGGGTTAAGTTACCCCGTGATTTTGTTTTGGGTTCTTGGGTTTCAAAAATGGCGGGAAAGTCAGGTTGTATGAAAAAGAGAGTGACAGGGGATAAGTTTCCCCGTTTGGCAAAAATGGCCCTTGATGGTGTTAACTCTTATTGCACCCGTCGTCCTTGTTGTTTAAAACTTTTGGGGACTTGGCAAAACAAGTCCCCAAGAGTGTTACATCTAGTTGCATCACTCGTCCTTGTTAGATACAACTCTTGGGACTTGGCAGAACAAGTCCTTGGAGTGTATTTTTGCAAAAATAACAGATTGCACCCTTGTCTTCTTTTTTCTCTTTTCTTCTTTATATATAAGTTTAGGGATTGACAATTTCAGTCCCTAAACTTATATTTCTTTGACTTTGGCCTCGGGGTTGACTTGGGTTGACTTTGTCTTTGACCAGTTGACTTTTCTGTTGACTTTTTGACTTTATTGACTTTTCGGCTTTGATTTGGCTTTGTCTTTGACAGTCTTTTCCAGTCCGAGTCCGGTTTTGTCGATTTGGCTTTGTTTTTCGTCCTTTTCTTAGTCATCCGTTCCTGCACAATACAATTAGCAAAACAAGCGTATATTTGGCATTTTAAGTCCGTTTTTGGTTATTTTAGCTCGTTTTTAAAGGTAAAAGGTATGTGTAATTAAACACATACCACACATACTAACCAGTTACAATAAAAAATTATTTGATTAACAAGTTGCGTAATAGCAAATGATAAGGTTGGAGATTCTTATGTTAAAAATATATCTAATTTTGCAAATCGATTAATGAAGGATAAAAATTAAAAGTGATTCGTAATTTGGCAACAAGATTAATGCATTTTAATATGAAAGAGAATGTAAACTAGTTAATACCCATTATACCCTTAAGTTGCTTTGATGAGATTAATGATCAGGATTACTTCTTAATCTTTTCAATCTAAAAATATTCTCAATCGATCCGGATTCTATACACACACACATATATATTATATATATGTATATATATGTATATATATATGTATATATAGAGGAAGGTTAAAATAAAAAGACAAATATTCGTGAGAAAGATAAAAAGAAAACTTTTTTTTAAAAGTTCTCGAAAAATTCCCAAAAATCACGTATGTTGGTGCATAAAACTTTTGTAAAAGAAGTTTTTCTAATTTTGAGTTTTTATACGTTTTTTTTAATGCGCAAAAAAAGAAATTTTAATGCACAAAAAAATATTGATGCACAAATTTTTCGACTTGTTATAGTTTGATGCGCAATAAAATTTTGATGCAAAAAGTCAAAAGAAGTTGGGTACAAAAACGAATTTTTGATGCACAAAAAACCGATTTAATGCACAAACGTTTTTTTTAATAAATTTTTTTCGGCAAAACTATCCACTTTTAGAAAAACTTCCTTTACAACTTTTTCATGCACCAACATACACGATCTTGTGGAATTTTTTCAGAATTTTTTGAGAACTTTAAAAAAAAAAAAAAACTTTTTATCCTTCTCACGAATATTTGTCTTTTTATTTGATCTTTATCCTATATATATATATATATATAGTAAGGATCAAATGAGAAGAAAACTTATAATGAGAATGATAAGAAGAAACCACAACCACACATTTCAGATGCACCTATAAAAATGCATGCATCTCCCCTTAAAATTCTTCATCCTATTTAAAATGTGTGGCTAGAAATCCTTCTTATTCTTCTCATTATATTTTTTCTTCTCACTTGATCCCTTCCCTATATATATATATATATATATATATATATATATATATATATATATATATATTATATAGTATATATCATTATTATTTATAAACACTTTATATATATACCATAACCTATCCTAGAGAGTCGATTCTAATAGAAAGGGTATGAGAAAGAAGACCCTCGACTAATATCAGACAAGTGTGGATTAGGTACTTGTGTGTCTCTCTTGTGGAGATTAGTTATTCAATTGATGATAGAAGAGAAGATTAAGAACACAAGAGGTGTTAGACTTGGAGGATAGGAGAAGAGAAAAAGCGAGAAAGAAAGAATGGAAAGAGGTAAGGAATACAAGAGCCAAGCAGGGATATTTATAGGCCAAAATCCAAAGTTGGCTTTTCCAAACAGCCATTGCGCGCTACCCCACGTGCCAACGCGTGGCCAACGCGCTAGAAACCCATCTCGGGTTTTTCCAGTTTTGGCATTTTAAATACCCGTTTTTGCTAAACCCCCAATTGTACTTCACGCTTTGACATTTTCATTATACTTACACTCAAGGTCAACCAACTCAAATAGCCATTTGATAAAAATGTTTATGAAGTAATAGAAAGCGTTTTGGGGACGTTTGTCCAATATCAAAGAGAAAGAGAAGAACTATTGGACAAAGGGTATATTTGGGTATTCCTCAAAGGTAAATGGTTTAGTTGGAAACTAACCATGGTTAAGTGAGTGAGTTGGCATGGTTAAGATAGAAAAGAATATGCCAAGAGAATATTCCAAACTTGGTAAGGAAGTGTGGATGTTGTAAGGGGGGAATTTGAAATTCAAATTCAATTACACAAATGTAGGATAATGTAGAGAAGAGTGTGAGTTGGCATTGATGTGATGGAAAAAAGCCTTATGATTCAAATTCAAAATTTGAATTTGAATGTTAAGGATAAGGATAAGAATAGGAGTGAGTTTGGTGAGTTAGAGTGAGTTGGATATGAGTTGTATTAGATGTGATTTTGATTTGATAAATTGGAGCCTTTACTCAAATTCAAATTTGAAATTTGATTGTTAGGAAAGGTGATGAGGTGACAAGGTATGTAAGAGAAGCTTGGTGAGTGTGTGTATGTGTGTGTGTGATTTTAATTTAAACTATGAAGTGTGTGAGGAGAAGTGTATGGAGAAAGCTTTGGGTGTGTGTGTAATTTGAATTCAAATGGATGTGTGTGTGTGTGTGTTGAGATGAAGAAGAAAATGAATAGGGATTGTGTGGTAGAGAACGTTATGATATGATGGATATGAGCCTATGTTAGAATGTTGGGGGACAAGAAGTACAACAAGTATAATCGTGTAAGGGAATGTGAGTTGTCCCATGTGGGGTTGCATGGGGAAGGTTTATATAGAGAAGATATGAGCTTTGTAGTGAGGAAGGTTTAAGTGATGAGGATGATAAAGGTGATAATAAAAGGATTGATTGGATGGATAATCACATTGCCATTAAGAGAGAAAAGAGATGGATAATGATAATTATGGAATGATTTAGGAAAGGAATGTTTAGAGTGTGTGGAAGGTGTGAATAATCATTTGTTAGGTAGAAGGGATTAACAAAAAATTAGGAGAATGTTCAAAGGAGAGTATGGTGTAGGTGATGTGTGAGGAATACTTGTGAAAGTTTGTAGAATGTTTATATAGAAAAAGGTAGGAAGGATCAAAGTAAGCTTAACCTTCAATTACCACAAACTTAATTAGTCATTTTAAATTTAATAAATGATTATCAATAATGGATTTGATCACCAATCATCTTGATGCAAACAAGCTAAGTGCTTTACATCTATATCTCATAACGGTAAAGGATGCATTTAAGCAAAGTGACCTTTGACTTAGTTTGACCAATTAGGGAGTAAACCAGTTACGTGATAAGAGACAACGTAAATCCGGATTAAGGTCAAATGAATACTTTCGTTTGATGGTTTGTTGAAAGTATATTCATACTAGGTTTAGAAAGAAGTTTCGACCTTGCTAGAAGCGTTTGATAAAAGAATTGAGTTAGATTTTTGTTAAAAACAAGAGGATTTGTATTTGCTCTTTTGTAAGTCTAAACCTCATTTAGAGTGTTCCCAAATCCTCAAGTATCATGTACATACCTTTATTGAAGTTTCCACATGTTTCGGGTAGAGAAAAGCCGACAAAACAAATCCGCAAATCGGGACAGCCCTTGGCACGCTACCCTACGCGCTAACGCGTCATTGGCGCGCCATGAACATAAACTCGGTTTTCCGGATTTTGGATATCGTTTGTTATTTTAAGTGTTGCGAACGTTCATTTGTCATCGTCAAAACATAAAGGAGATCTTATTCAATGTTGCACCAACATATAGTATACACGGTTGAGTTCGGTTAACTATGGGTATTTAAAAATAAAAATTGAAACCGAACCGTGATAAGCGGCTTTTTTTGTTTTGATTTTTTTCAGTTTTGGTTTCTTTGGCTTTGTGTTAATTCGGTTTCGGATTAAGAAGTTCGTCTCGGTTTGTCAGTTTCTCGCGTTTTTTGAGCACCTATTCTCCGGATGGGGTGTCAAAAGCCTTAGCACTTACCCGATGACGGTGGGATGCTAGAGAAGAAAGTCATTAATGGGACAAGTGAACCAACGATGTCTTAGCTAAGGAGGTTTTTGTTTGCTTTGAGTTGTGATCTTACTAAGTGATTAACATATTAGCCCAAAAGGCCCATGTGTAAAGCTTGGTCGGATTTCAACTATCTAAATATGTGGATTTAATGGTTTAAATTAATTTGAGCACACACACTTAAATATATGATTTATGTCGGGAAGAGAAATTCACAAGTTGTAATTATAAGTAGTCTTAGCATCTTAGCTCGTACTTAACGGTGATCTTATTTTTAAGCTTAGCATGGGAAAAGTGAAAAATCGGGGATGATGAAGTTATCTTTTAGACACTTAATTGTGCTTTTTGTTCTATGATCCTTAAAGTTACCAATGAGGTAATGAAAACAATACATTATGTCAGCACAAATAAGTTGTAGTTAGATAGTTAATTATCAAGAAAAATCATTAAAAAAAGTTTTGAAAATGGGAATTCGGGTGTTTTATAACTTGTGATCTCTTAGCTCTCTCAACAAAAATCTTTGCTACTTTTCAAAGGTTTAGTTTGGGGAAGTTTCAAGGTATTTGGTTATAAGGCATGTGATATTGCGTGAGGACACGCAATCGTTTAGTTTGGGGAATTTTGATAAGTGTAAAATACACATATCAGTTTGTACTTAGAATAGCCCAATTAAACCCAAAACAAACCAAAAACGGTAAAAATGTGCTTGTATTTGTGTTTTGTGTGTGCATGTATGGATATATCAAAAATCACAAGAAAACAGTCAAAAACGGGCAAGCACGGACACGAGAACGGAAGAGTGCACAAAAGCCAGAAGCAAAGCCAAGAAAAAGTCAATCCTCAGTCAAACAGTCAAAGTTAAGTCAGCTCATGGTCAACAGAAGTCAACCATAAAAAAAACAAAACCCAAAAATATTCCACTTAAGTCCTCAAACTTTTAGAAAAGCTCACAATTGGTCCTTGGGCCCTTATTGGGCCTAAAAACCCTAAAAAACCTACCCGAACCCAAAAAGCCCAAAATAAAGCCCAATTTCCCTAGCCCGTTTCCCTTTCATAAACTCCAGGGACTTAAATTGCAATTTCCCAATGTTCTTTTTACACTAGAAATAAGATAAATAAAAGACAAGGACCATTTTTGCACATATCTCAAAGTTTAACTGAATTTTACCCATTCAGTTGAAAACTTGGCGCCAACCATGGTTACTGTTCATTCGTCACTCCCAAAATTTACCAAGCTGTCAATCCAAAGGGCAATCCAAAATTAGGGGGTGTAAACGTCAATTCAAGAGCTCATTAACAAGATGGCAAGGCTAAATCAGTCTAATCACTAGCTCTTATTAGCTCACTCTCAAGGGAATCACACGTGGCAAAAGAGAAAACATAAGAAATTGGTGGGTTTTACACTAGAAGCACTCTCACAAGTAGCACAAAGGTGTCACATCAAGGATTGCCAGCTTGGCAATCCGTGTGACTACTATGTGATCCACGACTCAAATTTGTGATCCAATGATTGGAAGGATCGAATGGATGAGATTAAAGGAGTAGGCAGCAAGGCAAGGGGCTAGAAGGATCCATGACTGGCTATAAATAGGCCTCACCTCTCAAACACATTTATCTTTTTTTCCTTGAAATTTTTTAGCTTAAAAATTTAGCTTATGTAGTTTTCTTTTAAAAAAATGTAATTTTCTTTTAGTTATTAAGCTCTTGTAATTTGTTATTCTCAAGTATTGTAATCTGAATTTTATCATTAATATAAGCTAAGTTTTCATTTAATCCTGTTTTGATCCTAAGTTTTAATATCTTAAAGTTACTCATAAGCTCTCATAAGCAATATAGCTCATCCAAGTCTATAAGCTTGGATTTAAGCTTAAAAGGGACTTAATATACTTAAATACTTAAAATCTGTCAATCACCTTTGCTTTGGACTTATGGAAGGGGGGCTTAATTTGGAAGAGCTCTCATGGACTATTACCCTAGCTTATTTAATAAGCTAGGGAGCTTGTAGCAAAGCTCTAAGAGCAGTTTATGCCTTTGTTAAGCTAAGGCACAAGTAAGTCTTCATTTACTTTTCCTATTTTCATTTCTAGTTCATAATTAGCTTAATTGTTGCTTAATAGTGTAGGACTGCTTATTTGCTTGTTCTATCTGCTTATTTTAGTTTAGTTGTTTTCATTTGTGCTTATTATATATTCCTTATCTTCTGTTTTTAGTTTAAATATTTAGATCTTCATATTTCAATTTCTGTCTTATAAATCATAGAAAAACAAAAATATTAGTTAATTAGTGTAGACCTAGGATTTTAGCTTAAATCAGTTGTTAATTTGTGTTTAATTAGGTTGTTATAAGCTATTAGTAATCTGATTATTAAGGTCTAACCATTAGTTTTCAATATCTAAAGTTTTATAAAATCTGTCAAAAAACATAAGGAGTGTTTGGTTTAAGTATATTTGACCTCAAAAAGTCAATTTAACTTGAGCAAATTGTTTGAGTTATTTGTATTTTCATTTAAGTTTAGTATTAGCCCAGATTTTAAAAGTTAGATTTCAAAATCTCAAAGATTATGGCTTATTATCTTTAATTCATCACCAGGGCACTTTTACCTTTTGTTTTGTTTGAGAAAATCTAATTCAAGCCACACAAGGCTTGGATATTGCTTGTTTTGTGTTCTTACACTCTAATTGAGTGTGTTTAAGTGCAGGATTACCCTCAAGGTAACCTGCACTACTTGGTCTAATCTTGTGCAAAGTGCATCAGCAGGAACAACTTAGTTCCTGCTGTCACTTTTGAGTCTCATTTTAGTTAGGTAATATTAGTTCTTAGTTTTACATATTCAAGTAGCTAATAGTTTAGATATAGCTTAATATAGATTAGGGTTTAAATTTCATTTTCTTGCTTATTTTCTTAGCTTGTTTTGTTGTCAAAAGTCACAAAAAGCCAAAAAAAGCCAAAAACAGTAGTATTAGAATTTAGCTTCTAATTTTAGAATTTAAAGTTTTAATATCTGATTTTCTTGTCTAAACTTATAGCTTATTAGTTGTGTGTTAAGTTCTCATAAGCTTAGTTTATGTTTTAGCTTATTGTGCATTTAAGCTTAGCTTAATTTTGAGCTTTTAGAGTTTAGTTCTGAATTTGATCTTTTGATCTTCAATTTCAAATGGCTTATAGTGTTTAAAGTTAAATTAGCTTCTCAATTCTAGATAGTAGGTATCTTAAGCTTCTTAGAATAGTTTTTAGTTTTAAATTTGAGCTTATATTGAAGCTTGTGCAACTACTTAAGTGAAAATAAGCTCAAACACCCACTTTCTATAATAGCTTTTTAATAAGCTATTTTTGAGCTTATTTCTCGTTTTAAGTTAGTATTGTTTTTATAAAAAGTGTCTAAAAAGTTGCCTTCTTTCAGTTTTAATATTCAGTTTTTTTATAAAAAGAAAAAATAAAAAAATAAGCAAAAAGGGGTTTGCCTGCCTCGAACACACGACCTCCCACACACTCTTTACCATCATGCTACAATAGCTCATCCGTTCCCTTTTCCTTTCATTAAATTCTTATACTCATTTAGGCTTTTTAAGCCAAATAAGCTGTTAAGCTTATTTCGTGGCTTATTTTATAAGCTACGACTTCGGGCTTATTTTTCCTAGGATTCATATAGCATAAGCTATTTTCTGTATTTTTTCTAGAATTTTTATTATAAGTTTAGTATTTTTAATCTTTTATTTTCTTTAAAAACTTTAAAAAATCATAAAAAATAGAAAATTAATCAAAAAAATAAAAATCTTTTTATAAAATTCTCTTTTAATATAAAGTTTGTAGGAAACTTAGTTTCACTTTCATAGGGTTTAATTTGCAAAAATTCGCTTTTTAAAGAACGGGTTTTGTTCCCGTTCTCGGTTTTCAATTTTTATCTCTCGTTTTAACTCCGTTTTCGTTCTAATTTTTTTTAAACTTCATTTTTAGTCAATTAGAATAAATTTTAAAATAAAAATAAAAAATTAGGTGTAAGTTTGTAGAGTTTAGGTTTTTGGCCTTAGTTTTAGTATCCCGGCTCGCGTTTTAAGTTAAATTTTGAGTTTTCATTAATTATCTTTATGCTTAATTGATAGTATTTGTTTATTTTTAATCATTTTAGTAATTAAACAAATCAAACTTTGTTCTCTCATTCAAATCACAATCCAAGCTAAAACATGGTTTCAATTACACAAGTCGTCAAGGAAACGACCCGGGTGATCATACTTCCCGGTTAAATATACGTATTATATATTGTATTATATATTTTTGAGAGTCAATTTTATCAAGGGTAACTTGGTAATTTTCTTAATTTCTCTTTGGAATATTATTATAGTATATTTTACAAGTGTATTAAAACTCACAATCAGTTTTTGGCGCCGTTGCGTAATTTTCTTAATTGCTCTTTGGAATATTATTATAGTATTTTATTTTAATGTATGTAAAACTACTATCAACGGGTCCACAGTCTATATTATGCGCTACCATCAAACAACATGTTAGAGGGTATGAAAGCAATTAAAAATGATTATGATATAAATGTTGTGTTTGACATTGCAAAAGTTGATGGGATGCCAGAAATGTCCATTTCTAAACGTTGATATCATTAAATAAACACACTTTTTATATCATTTATTCTCATTATATTACTCATGATGCTTTGATTATATCTAGATATCGGTACTTAATTTCAAATATATATATATATATATATATATATATATGAATATTTATGTTTTATGGAGCAATATTGGAAAAGGCACGGAATACGATGTAGTTTTAGAGCAAAAGCGATAAAGTCTGTATTCTGCTGGAAATGAAAAATACGACGTATTCACCTTAAGTGATACGCCGTATTAAGCTACTCTAATACGCCAGTGTATAAATTCCGTATCCATGATGATACGTAGTATTCCACTTAATGGATCCGGCGTATAATGAGCTCTGAATGAAAAGTTGACCATAGTATCGAACGCATACCCGTATCGACATCAATTACTGATACAATGTACTTAAGGCAGGTCAACGTTGACTATTGAAGATAAAAATAAAGTATGTATCCTTCATGCATATGTTAAGATACGACCTATCCATTATTAGTGATACGCTATATCGCGCCTCTAGACAGAAAGTATAACTTGAGACATAAAGCCACAAAATTTTACACACATTTCTCTAAAGACCAAAACCTTAGTTTGTTCGAACGAGATCATAATCACCAACCATAATCAATCTCAAGTGGGAAAACATAGTTCGTATTGATTAAGTGTAGTTTATCATTTGGGTTGTTTTTTCGACTTCGTAATGTTTTCGTTTAATCAATCTTTGATGATTACTTTTGTATTTGCTACTGAATTTATAGGCTAATACATTTTGGTGTTAGCCGTTATATGAATACGATGTTTTGTTAGTTGTATTGTTTGCTCATATTCTTGTTGTTTATGAATTTTCGATAGTTTTGCTATGTTTATCATAAAGTACTCATTTATATGCTTATGACTTAGTTTTATTGCTAGATTATAATAGCTTAAGAGCCCTCTTATTGCTTCATAGTCGAATCTTAGTAGGTTCTTATTGACGGCGACCTTACGTAGACTGACTTGCCAATATCCCTATTAGGATTAGTGGTAGACAACACCCTAGGTTAGACCGAGGTAGTAAGGCATATAAGTTAGTACATGTGTGTTATTAGAAGATAAACCTGTGATATGCCGGTATTTATACCTGCCGATAAATCCTAATAAAACTAGTTGGCGGACTAAAATGCGTAGGTCATCCTAATCTCCTAGCTACTCTGAGCATCCGTATCATCTTTACAACACAAGCCTAGGACGTGGGTTTAACTTGCCAGAGTGTGTTGTCCAAGGATGTGGGTTAGACAAAATAGTATAAGGCAAAGATGACCATTTGGGCCTTATTATTCTAAGAGTCGCCGTCGTTAGACAACGAAATCATTGCACTAATAGTAAACATAAAACTAAAGTAGACATCATAGGATTAATGCGGCTATCACTATTTATACTATCTTGATCACAAATCCAACCAATTTACTTGCTTTCTAGTTTAATTAGTTAATTAGATACATACAAATCATGACAACCTCTCTGGTTAACCCCCCCAATTAGCTGTAGTTTCTTAGAAATAGTATAGATTCCAACCACTCCTTGCGAACGACCCGTACTTACCATATACCTAGCTATATTCGATTGGCTACACTACTCGTTAGTATTTAGTTTAGATAGGTTAGTCGGTTAAAATACAAATTTAAAACTAGATGTTATTAAATACAAATTATGGTTTTTTGGAATCAACATTCGGTGATGTCATTTTTAAAGACATAAAAAATGTCAAGAGGCAGTCTGATATCTAAACAAATTCATAAACAACATAAAAGGTTCAATTATTGAATCTGTCGCTAAACTTGGATACAAAAAGAATCCAAAACCTACTATACCTTATACGCAAATAAATTTTGATTTTCTTGTTCATAATAATGGTAAACTGATGGTCGATGGCTCCACACGCAAGTATGTCAGCGGCTGGACAATGGACATCAACATTCCAAGGATGAAACTAGAAGAGCTGAAACAATATTTGTTCAATATCGTTGATCAAGAATATTCATTCTCTTTATTTTATAGTACCACAAACTAGCTTTTCAACTACTATCAAACTAAGAAAAACTATGATATGCATGTGATGTTTGTTATTTCAGCTGTACAAGGAAAATTATAAAGTTATATTAATCGTGTAGGTATGGATTTTATTATTGCCAAGTATATGTGCCCAAATGTTAGGTTGACATAAATGATGAGTCATGTGATAACCAACTACAATAGTGACAGTAAAGGCAGTAAAAAAGAGATGACACAAAATGATCACACTTTGGATCAAATGGTTGAATGGGCGGAACAACAATACTTTAAGAATGAACATTCTAAATAAGTTCAACATCATCTTTGTTAATACAAATATTCGCGTAAAACAATATTTATATTTA